>BPLS01019391.1:0-10921 GCA_019656275.1 Rhododendron kiyosumense
CTGCTGTACCTAAGGTTTTACTTTTCTGGAGAGGTTCATACTATTAGATGGGTTTAATTTCTTCGTTCCAAAATGATTGTCTCTTTTTAAAAATAGAAGTAGAAATTTGATGAAATTTCATAAGTGTCTCTCATATGTGAATACAAATGATGCAAAATAGGTAGAATATAGGGGTAATGGTGGAAAATAGGTATAATGGTTACATCTCATAAAAAAGTTTTGAATTCCTAAAAGGGACTCTCATTTAGGAATTTAGGAACGGAGGGAGTAACTAGTTTATAGAAACAATTATACATTGTAAGTTCGTGGATTGGTATCTTTAAAACCAATCAACATGACTGGTTATCCACTAACCTTTCCTTCAAATAAGGTTGAAAACCCAAGCGTTGGGCTAGATCATTGAGAGCATAATAACCAGTAAGATCGGGATCGTACCACAGAGAATCGGAAATAACTTAATCGGATTGTAGGTTTTATGTAAGGATTGTGGTGTTTAAGACGGCTAACTTTGGTTTTGCTTTGAAAGTGAAAATACTAAGGAAAAAGACTAGAAACGAGTTTAAAAAGCTAAAAGAGTTAAGTCTAGGGATCATTCATCCCGTAACTTAGGACATTATTGGTTCTCGATAATAACTCAAGCGAGAGTCACAAACATGCGCTCACGCTCGGAAGATTTAGTTTTAAATATTACGTTTATCAAAAGATGTGATTTATCGGAATTAAACCAACTTGTTTTACTAATGAATCGAACACGTAGGAGGCCACGAGCTCTAGGCATACCACATGCCAAGACTAGTTGACTAAACGGTATGCCAAGAAGTTAACACCCCTAATTTAGACCAAAAATGGTTAGATTAATCCAATTCTGAAAATCATGCTTTAAGTCCAAGGGGTCGAGAACCAAACAACAACCTAAGTCTTTGGATAGATTAGCCCAAGATTTAGCCAATCAACTACTCACCCATGCTTGAAAGATAAAGCATTGTAGGAAAACGAGACATGCTTCTTAACCGATAAAAACTGAAATAAACTTGATATTAGCAAAAATCCAAGCCGTAACTACAACATTAACAAACGAAAAATTAATGAACAACAATTACCTTAAGGAGTTCTTGAACAATTAAGAAAGCTTGAGAAAAACTATGGAGAAAACCTAGAGAGAAAACTAACCCAGAGCATAAAGTTACATAAGTGAGAGAGAAAGACTTCCAACTTATTTATACAAACAAATCCCTCTCTACAAAATATCCTAAAAACATACCAAAAGTAGCAACTATTCCTTAAATGGAAGGTTGAAAAAATAAGAAATATATGGCCGAAAGCCTATGGTATCGATACTTATTATGGGTTGTATCAATACATTTTAAACTTTTCTTTTATATTTTTTTTTCTTTAATTTATTTAATGAAAATAAGAAAATACCCCCCATTTGGAAACAATGATATTACCAGAATTTCAAGATTCCAATTATATCAAAATGTCAACCCCCACTTTTAGTACTCCCTCCGTCCCTTTTTAATTGTCCTACTTCGTAACTCTAACTTATTAAAAAGACATCATCATTATACCTTTCATATCAATTTTTTCCTCCACTTTCCCTACTTACCCATCATCATTACATTTTTACTTACTTACTTTTCAAAATGGAATATACTTTTAGGGACAAAATAGACAATTCACCAATTTTTACCCACAAACTTTACAAAATAGACACTTATTAAGGGACAGCCCAAAATGGAATATCGGACTATAAATAAGGGACGGAGGGAGTACAAAACAGAAAAACTGCACATTTTTCATAGGAGGAAATGGCTCAAAACATGTCCTTACTCTTCAAATAAAATCTTTCAACTTTGTAGTTACTCTTAGAAAAATTCAAGGATCAATTACTGCCATTTTTTATCTCGAAAATCGATACTTTTTCGGAAAGTCATTTTTCCATACTTAGATAGATTTTAAGAGGTCGAAAGGGTCTTTGGGTACTTGAAAGCACTTGGACCATCTATGGCGTCAAAACACGCCTTATTTGCATCGTTTACCTGAAAACACTAAAAACACACTTTACGTGCAATATCGCTTTACGTACGTAAAACGGGACTAGTCGCACCAAATAACTACAATTAATATTGGGTACTCATCAATGATTCCCTTAAACTTTACAAATCATTGGTAGGGTTTGTGATCCACCTCATCGATCGGAACTTTCACTTCCTGTGTTGATCTCAATATAATAAGACAGGGAAGGTTAATTTTATTGTTAGAAAGATGAATGGATTGATTGATAAAATCCCAATATGATCTGATATCCAACATATTTATCTTCCATGCGTTCAATGTCAAATGAGGGATCCTGTAAGTAAAATGATATATTGATTTTTTGAAAATAAATGATATATTGATCAATGGACGACTATTGATTTGTTTTCATCTCACAGTGTGTATTTTTGATAAATTAGTACCCCGTATTTGCACTATAATTAGTTTTGAATATTCCAACTGTTTTCCACAAAAAGTGTAAAACTAAGCTGGCTTGTATTGCGGGCGTGCCAGGACTAATTGACAATCCAAATTTTCTTTGAAGGCCTGATTGCCTGGATCTGACTCCTATTCAATGATCGTGCTAGGCCTAAAGGGTAAGGCCTGGAGATGATTCGTTGTTTGCCTTCGTTGGATAAGAACTTGAAATTTCCTAACCGCTGTTAGAAAATGGAAAGGAAGAGAAATGAAGCTAAATTTGGATCAAATGAACTCCATTAACAGTTTAATGAAGTTTAGGTGCGAGGATTACAACAAGAAGCTTTAAACTATTTTGCAGTGAGTACAAGCATCGTTTGTAAAACAAAAGAATGAAAATGTAGTTGCATAAGCTGTGGGCTCTTGAGGTCGTGTACCCTTGCCAAGGCCTTTCATTCTGGTATTTAAAGGCAGTCCCTTCTGGATTTGGCCAGCTTGAGCAGCTTCTAAAACCTCCAATGAACGAGCGCCAACTGTCCTTCTCTTGTATCTTACTCCAAGATTTTGGTTGGTAATCTTCGTTGAGGCTTGAAATGCACCTTTTTCAGGCCTAGTCCTTGCCAAAAAGAAAGATCTTGGAGCAAAACCGAGATCTTTCTGCAAACCAGCAGGCTCCTCAGCTATTTTTCCTACTTTTGAGGCCCTTAAAGGCTCCGAATTGGTCCCGGGAGTAGATACAAAGGGAATTTTTGGGACCTGGTCCATCTTTTCTCATGTACAAAGCTGAACAAGGCCAAGGTAAGCTGCTTGTGAGCAGCTCCCCTCTAGCCGGCCACTTGGTTGAAGGCTGACCTTGGAACTGTTAGTAATTTATTTTAATCAACGGGTATCTGTAATCTTAACGTGGGGAGATTAATAAGTATTTAATATCATGGAGCTCGTAATATAATTGAGATAAGGACGGGAGTGCAATTATAATTCTGTAGTGGGGTGAATTATAATTAGTAAAATAAGAAGTAGAATCCTGGTGGGATTAGGTTTTCTTATTTACACTGGGAGCCCTGACTTATTACTCCTTAGATCCCTATCGTAGCCCTATATATATACGTTATGCTCTCTAGGTCAGATGTACGTTTTTCTATTATTCAGTAAATAGAGGCAGGCTTAGAGAGAGCAAACAGATCGCGAAAGAGTCCACACTCAGTTCGTGTTCTAGACGTGCAGGGAATACGATAGAAGATCGTAAGGTACGATCGAGCAGTAATCGTGGTTTATAGCAAGACGTGCTATAACAAGTTCAACCAGCGTTCGTGTCGCAGGGAGTTGTGGTAAAACCCTAATTCCGCCTTGTAGGGTTTTTATTTTTGTTGTCTAATCTGTACGCGTCATTACTGGGTCTTGGGGATTCGGTTTCCCAACAGTGGTATCAAAGCCGGCTGTAATCACGCGTATGGATTAAACAGGCCATGTTGTCCATAGATCGTATAGTATGAAACTGTGGTAACCGGTTTTGCAGGGTTCAGTTTTACTAACGTCTGTTTTGCAGAAAATCTTATCCCACTATTATGGTCATGCATGTATGTTTGTGTGATTGGATCCCACATTTTTGCATACGTGGTTACTGCTTTTATATTTAGGAGCCACGATTATTTTTCGTGGTTGTAATATTAAAAGTAGTTTGTGAACTCCGGCATGTGGGAGGCTTAAGGTTTTGTGTAATCTTTGTTTCTCCAGTTGTATCATTATTTGATATGTAGAACTGTTGTAAGATTACAAGTTATGCAGTATGTACTTTTGATCCAGTTTATGTGAACTCTGCAAAGGAGGCATAGGATTGATGTATAAAATTATAGTTTCTGTATGGTGGCCGAAGTTGCTGTTTGGAGGTCGAAATTCAATTTTTTGATGGAGCAGATGCGTTTTTTAATGAAGAAACGGCTCTGGCGGGCAAGGCGCGGCTGCAATCTTGGCTGTTTTTGGAAACGAGGATATTGACCATAATAGTTGGGATGCATATCTTATTATGTTTCCTTATTTATGTTTATGCATGTTTCCATGAGTATAGCATATGTGATAGTTTTACCATATTGGACAACATGGTGATAATTGGCTTTGACCTAGATCACGGTTTTGCAAACTCGAAAATTTTGATAACCCTCACAAATTTTTTTTTAAATAACTAAGTGGGAGAGGGAGTTTATTTTTTATAAATCCCACGGTCTCCATTACTAGTATGTAGATGATGTAATTAATTTTGTGTGATGGTTTTAGAACCTTCCCCCCCATCGGGCAAAATTAATTATGGCCTCATCGGTACAAACTTCCTTAAAGGATAGGTCTATGATAATTGTTGTGTGAATTACTTCACCATCTGAGGTAATTCATAACGGAACAATGGGTCATGGGGCTAGGTAATGGTATACACTTAGCTGTAAATAATAGTATCCTCACCATCTGAGTCACTATTATTATTTATAGGACCGAAGCTATATTGGCTATTTAATTTTGCTTGGCACGGTATAGTGTCTAGATAGTAAAATTAAAAGGTTGTGCCTATCTACACAAATGATAAAGAGTAGAGACTTCCCATCGAAGCATGCTTTTTACGGTGTGTAGGGTTGCCAATGTTTTTCTTTTAACATGTGGTAGAGGGAACCAATATTAAAATGAAATTCAAAATTTTTATTGCCCTTCATAATTGATTGTTATGTTATTTGATTCTCAGATTCAAAAATGGGCTCTTTCAATCCACTTGCAATTATTCTCAAAGAAAATAAACTTACTGGACAAAACTATGTTGACTGGAAAAGAAACTTGAATATTGTGTTAACTGCTGAGAGCCACAAATATGTGCTATCTACGGCCTGCCCTCCTAGACCTGAAGAAAATGCCACAGAACAAGAAGCAAAGCCTTATAAAGATTGGGTTAAGGCTGATGAGATGGCGCGGTGTTATATTTTGGCTTCTATGTCAAATATATTGCAACATCAGCATCAAGCTATGGAAACCGCTTCCGATATGATGCTGAACCTCACAGAAATGTTTGGGGATCAGAATCGGGCAGCAAGGCTAGTTGCTATGAAAGAATTGGTGACCATCACCCATGTTGAAGGGACCCCAATTAGGGATCATGTTCTAAAGATGATAGCTCTTCTTAATGAACTAGAGATCCTTGGAGCTAAAATTGATGGGGAAACCCAGATCGATTTCGTTCTTAACTCATTGCAGTCTGAGAGTTTTAAGCAGTTTCGCCTGACTTATTCTATGAATAAAATGCATTTATCTTTGGCGGAACTTCTTAAGGAACTCCAAGCAGCTGAGGGTCTTTTGGTTGTGAAGAAACCACCATCAGTGTTAGTGGCAGAGAAGACTTCTACTTCTAAGCCGAAAGGCCAGAAGAAGCAGAACAAATCTCAGAAAAAGGTTGTGGAGGCAGTTCATGTGCCTCAAGGTGGAGTGAAAAAGCCTGCGGGTAAGTGTTTTCACTGCAAGCAGAAAGGACACTGGAAGAAGGAATGTCCGGTTTTTCTCAATAAAGTGAACAAACAAGGTAAATCTTTTTCACTAGTTGTTGAATCATGTTTAGCGGTGTTATCTACCAGTACCTAGTGTGTAGATACGGGAGCCACTAATCATGTTTGCAATTCATTGCAGGGGTTCCAGGAAACCAGAAGACTTAGTGATGGGGAGATTTATCTACATATGGGAAATGCTACGAGAGTGGCAGCAGTTGCAGTAGGAAATGTGTTTTTAAATTTTAATAGTAATAGAATTTTAATTTTGAGAGATTGTCTTTATGTTCCTACCATTAGAAGAAACTTGGTTTCAGTTTCTAAGTTAATAAAGGATGGATATTCGGTTTATTTTAGTGACTCTATAGTTATTAAGTTAAATAAACGTTTTATCTGTTCTGGTTCATTGGTGGATGATCTCTACATTATTAATCCTATATTTCCTACAGTGCAACTGCATGAATTGAATAACAATAATAATTTACCATGTAAGAGAAAAGAGCCTTCTAAATTGAACCAAACGTATCTTTGGCACTTGCGTCTTGGTCATATTAATCTGAATAGGATTTCTAGACTGGTTAGAGATGGACCTTTAAGTTCATTACAAGTTGAGGAACTTCCAGTCTGTGAATCCTGTTTGGAAGGTAAGATGACCAAAAGGCCTTTTTCAGCAAAAGGATATAGAGCCAAAGAGCCGTTGGAATTGGTTCACTCTGATTTGTGTGGGCCTATGAATGTCCAAGCTAGAGGTGGTTTTGAGTACTTTGTCACTTTTATTGACGATTACTGAAGGTATGGATACATTTACTTGATGCGCCGTAAGTCCGAATGCTTTGAGAAATTCAGGGAGTATCGGGCGGAAACGGAAAAACGTTTGGGTAAATGTCTCAAGACATTGCGATCTGATCGTGGTGGTGAATACCTCTTGGGCGAGTTTAGAGACTACTTGTTAGCTGAAGGGATTACATCCCAGTTGTCAGCTCCAGGTATGCCACAACAAAATGGTGTAGCAGAGAGGAGGAATCGGACTCTTATGGATATGGTAAGATCAATGATGAGTTATTCAGATTTACCAATTTCGTTTTGGGGACATGCACTAGAAACAGCAGCGTATATTCTTAACTTGGTACCATCTAAGTCAGTACCATCTACACCCACAGAACTTTGGACTGGGCGCAAACCTAGTCTGCAGCATGTTCGGGTTTGGGGTAGTCCAGCACATGTGCTGAATGGGAACGCAGATAAATTGGAATCAAGGACAGAAGTTTGCTTGTTTGTAGGGTACCCTAGAGGAACGAGAGGTGGAATGTTTTATAGTCCTATGGATAAGAAGGTCATTGTTAGCACTAATGCCCGGTTCTTAGAAGAGGACTATGTGATAGACCACAAGCCCAGAAGTAAAATTGTTCTAGAGGAATTGAGAGGAGAGAGACCGGCACATACTTCTTTACCACCAATAGTGCAGGAGGAAACACCACAAGAGATATTTGTAGAGGCACCTATTGACACATTGGTACCTCGTCGTAGTGGGAGGGTTGTTGTTCCACCCAGTCGGTACACGTTGTTGGGAAAGTCTTTCGAAATGATCCCTGATGATCAACATGCCGAACCCTGTAACTACAATGAGGTACTTCAAGATAAAGATGTGGAACTTTGGCAAAAGGCTATGAAATCAGAGATGGAGTCTATGTACTCTAATCAGGTCTGGGATCTTGTAGAACCACCTGAAGGGATTAAACCCATTGGATGCAAGTGGATCTACAAGAAGAAGAGAGGGGCGGACGGGAAGGTGCATACCTTCAAAGCTAGGCTTGTTGCGAAAGGGTATACTCAGAAAGAAGGGATCGACTATGAGGAAACTTTTTCGCCAGTAGCCATGCTTAAGTCCATCCGGATTCTCTTATCCATTGCGGCTCATCTCGATTACGAGATTTGGCAAATGGATGTCAAGACTGCGTTCCTTAATGGAAATCTGGATGAGTGTATCTATATGGTGCAACCAGATGGATTCATAGCAAAAGGTCATGAGCACATGTTGTGCAAGCTCAATAAGTCCATTTATGGGCTTAAGCAGGCATCTAGATCTTGGAACATCCGTTTTGATCAAGCAATCAAGTCTTTTGGTTTTGATCAATGTCCGGATGAGTCATGTGTGTACAAGAAGCGCAACGGAAAAGTTGTGGTGTTTCTAGTTCTATATGTCGATGATATCCTGCTCATCGGAAACGATGTGGGAGTGTTATCTTCAGTGAAACTGTGGTTATCAGGCCAATTCGAAATGAAGGACTTGGGAGAAGCCGGTCACATCCTAGGGATTAAGCTTATGCGAGATCGCAAGAATAGGATGTTGGGTTTATCACAAGCTACTTATATCGATGCAATTCTTGCCCGTTTTAGCATGCAGGATTCCAAGAAAGGGTTCCTCCCTTTTAGACATGGAATCAACCTATCCAAGGATCAGTGTCCTAAAACACCAGAGGATATGGAGAAAATGAAGGCAGTTCCTTATGCCTCGGCAGTAGGAAGCCTTATGTATGCTATGTTGTGTACTAGACCTGATATTTGTTTTGCCGTGGGCATGGTTAGCAGATTTCAGTCTAATCCAGGGCAAGAACATTGGACTGCAGTGAAACATATACTCAAGTATCTAAAAAGGACTAGAGATCATATGTTGGTGTTCCAGTCAGATAGTCTGGTACCTCATGGGTATTCAGACTCAGACTTTATGTCAGATAGGGATTCCAGAAAGTCTACCTCTGGATATGTGTTTACCTTGGGAGGTGGAGCCATAAGTTGGAGAAGTATCAAACAATCTTGCATTGCTGATTCTACTATGGAGGCAGAGTATGTGGCAGCTTCTGAAGCTGCCAAGGAGGCTGTTTGGCTTAGAAACTTTTTGTTGGATCTGGAAGTGGTCCCTTCAGTGCAATCAACCATTACACTCTATTGTGACAATAGCGGTGCAGTTGCTAATTCGAAGGAGCCAAGGACTCATAAGAAGGGCAAACACATTGAGCGTAAGTATCATCTGATTCGAGAGATCGTACAGAGAGGTGATGTTGCTGTGACCAAGATTGCATCGGCGAACAACCTGGCCGATCCTTTTACGAAGAGCTTACCAGCTAAGACTTTTGATAGTCACGTAGAGGGAATGGGAGTGAGATGCATGGCAGTATGGTTTTGAGTCTTAGTGGGAGTTTGTTAGAAAATTTTACTAAAGTTATGGTTTTGTGTAATGGATTAATATTTGATTGCTATTTATTAATCAGTTTTATCCATTTTTGATGAGAATCTTTTATGGGCAATATTTGCATGATATTTCTGTATGTTGTGCATGTGTGTCTTTTATTCTACATAGTAGATAATCCAGTGTGTAGAGTACGGCTTACACACAGAAGATTGGATCATCGGTTCTTGTGGAATATAAGTTATGGTTCACAGTCTTAGATGGAATTTGACACACCATCGGTAGGACTGTAGCACAATATTTTAGTAGGTCTGTCTTGACTACAGGGAACGGTTTAGTTCTAACTCATTGTGCTAGTACACTTTGTGTGTATTAAACTGGGATCGCATTGAGGTAATTGTCTTTATACTAACTTTATAAGACAATTGGAACCTCATGGTTATTATGAATGCTTATGCTCTTAATCCAAAAATAATTATTAGAGGTGTATATTTAATGTTGTTGATTTTGATTCATTAAAGAGTGAGATCTTTATACGGTCAATAGTCTCGGTGAGTTGGGTCACAACATTATGTATATGACAACTATTAATTATTGATGGAATCCACGTCCCAGTAGGGATTGATGATACCCCTTGAGTAAGCTTATAAGTTTCGATTATGTTAAACCCTGCAGGTGGATATTTGTATCCGACATATCGAATAAGTTAAGCGGATAGTCTCAAGTTAAGATGTTGATTAAGTGGGAGATTGTTAGTAATTTATTTTAATCAACGGGTATCTGTAATCTTAACGTGGGGAGATTAATAAGTATTTAATATCATGGAGCTCGTAATATAATTGAGATAAGGACGGGAGTGCAATTATAATTCTGTAGTGGGGTGAATTATAATTAGTGAAATAAGAAGTAGAATCCTGGTGGGATTAGATTTTCTTATTTACACTGGGAGCCCTGACTTATTACTCCTTAGATCCCTATCGTAGCCCTATATATATACGTTATGCTCTCTAGGTCAGATGTACGTTTTTCTATTATTCAGTAAATAGAGGCAGGCTTAGAGAGAGCAAACAGATCGCGAAAGAGTCCACACTCAGTTCGTGTTCTAGACGTGCAGGGAATACGATAGAAGATCGTAAGGTACGATCGAGCAGTAATCGTGGTTTATAGCAAGACGTGCTATAACAAGTTCAACCAGCGTTCGTGTCGCAGGGAGTTGTGGTAAAACCCTAATTCCGCCTTGTAGGGTTTTTATTTTTGTTGTCTAATCTGTACGCGTCATTACTGGGTCTTGGAGATTCGGTTTCCCAACAGGAACTTGTGGCATGGGGCCCATTCCATCTCTAGCAATCTTCCTCCCAAGCCATATGCCACCACTTTTTCTAGAGGCTTCTTGATTCTACACAAAAGGATATGAGATAATTCTGGGCCGGTCCTAATATTGGATTCCATAGCCCACCATGTCTTATGGAGTAAAAGTGCAATGCTCACTAAGTCTTGTGGGTGTAATTTTACTTCTTTACCCTACTTTAAATAGCAACAAATGAACACAGCCCATCATTTAGGGTTTCAAATGAATGCAGCCCACCCCCTACCACGCCACCACCACCGCCGCTTCCGCCACCACCACCATCACGCCACCACCACCACAATGCCGCCACCACCACAATGACCACCACCACCACTCCACCCTCACCGCCCCCACCACCGCTGCCGCCACCACCACCACGCCGCCATCACCACCACTCCAGCACCACCACCACCACCGCCA
>BPLS01019391.1:11021-34123 GCA_019656275.1 Rhododendron kiyosumense
CCGCCATCACCACCACTCCAGCACCACCACCACCACCGCCACCACCATCACCACTACGCCGCCACCACAAAAATCACCACCACACCGCCACCGCCACCATCACCACTACCGCGCCACCATCACGCCACTACCACAACCGCCACCACTACCACAATCGCCGCCACCACCACCACAATGCCGCCGCCACCACAATGACCACCACAACCATACCACCACTACACCACCCCCACCACCATGCCACCACCACCACCACCACGCCGCCGCTGCCGCCACCACCACCACCACCACCGCCACCACAATGACCACCACCACAATGCCGCCACCACCACCACCATCACCACTACGGCGCCGCCACAAAAATCTCCACCACACCGCCGCCACACCACCACAATTAACAGTTTTAATTTTTGTCTAAATTAACAGTGTTAATTTTCATATAAATTCACACCACAATTAATAATATTAATTAATTTCTATATAAATTAACATTGTTAATTTTCATATAAATTCACAACATAATTAATAGTATTAATTAACAGTTGGCCCATATAACCTCCTACACCCCCACTCCACCACCACCGCCATGATTAACAGTGTTAAATTCTGTCTAAATTTATAATTAACAGTGTTAATTTCATTTAAATTTACACCACAATTAACAATGTTAATTTTCATTGTCTTCATTTCTTAGCGAATTATCAATTAAGGAAAGGATAATATATGGAAAAATTTATGGTACACGGTACACATCCCTGTATATGAAGGATTCTTAAATTTGGACAGAATTTAACACTGTTAATTATAAATTTAGACAGAATTTAACACTATTAATTGTGGCGGTAGTGATAGTGGAGTGGTAGTATAAGAGGTTATATGGGCCAACTGCTAATTAACACTGTTAATTGTGGTGTAAATTTTTATGAAAATTAACACTGTTAATTGTGGTGGCGGCGGCGGCGGCGACATGGTGGTGATTGTGGTGGCGATGGTGGCGGCGGCGTGGTGGTGATGGTAGAGTGGTGGTGGTGGTGATAGTGGTGGCAGTGGTGGCATTGTGGTGGTGGTGATTGTATGGGTCGATTGTTAATTTAGACAAAAATTAACACTATTAATTATGGTAGTGGTGGTGGTGTAGGAGGTTATATGAGTCGACTGTTAATTTAGACAAAAATTAACATGGTTAATTGTGGTGGCGGCGGCGGTGGTAGTGGTGTGGTCGTGGTGGCAGTGGCAACATGGTGGTGGTGGTGGTGGTGGTGGTGGCGTGGTGGTGTGGGTGGCAGTGGTGGCGGTGGTGTTGGTGGCACAGTGGCAATGTGGTGGTAGCGTGGTGGTGGTAGTGTGGCAGTGGTGGGGGTGGTAGTGGTGGCGGCGGTGGCGGTGGCGACGTGGTGGTGGTGGTGGCGTCGTGGTGGTGGCGGCGGCATGGTAGTGGTGGTGGTGGCAGCGTGGTAATGGTGGTTGGATCGTCTCTCTCCAATCGCTTTTGTTTTTTTACGAGGGGTATTTTTGTTAACAAAATAATCATGAAGAGGACTTACTGGGCTATAGGCTCTTTCGGCAGGACCTAGTAAGCTATTCTTCACCTAGACAGGACCGGCCGGGAAGTTCCTAGGCCCAGGACTCCAAAACACCGGGCCTTGAACATGCATAACGCCCGTCGTGAACCTCTTGTAAGTCCAATCCATGTAGAGCCCAAGCCTCATGACTCGCCCTTGGCCTTTTAAGAGTAGGCCTGCCAGGATACTGGCCTCTCTAGAACAGGTCGTACAACAACTGGACTTTCAGAAGCAGGCCTTTAAGAAGCAAGATTTTAAGAAGCAGGCCTTTAACTGATTTGGACCTACTGGGAAAAGTGGCCAAAACAGGGACCCTACGCACTGCTTCTAGGCCTAAACGACCTTCGTTGAGTTTTATTGAGTAGGTTCAAGCCTTGCCATACTTCCCCAAATATTGGCCATGAATCTGGGCCATGCTCTACATAAAGAATGGGCAAACAATCGCCTTGCGCTCGAGCGCGTGCCTCTTTTACCTTTAGCACCTTTGTTGGCGTTAAAAGCCATTTCTTTATTTTGGCCAAAATTGGGTATAAACACTAACTTAATAGGATTTACAAGTCAATTACGGGTTATGGGTTACATAAGTTTTTTTGTAAAATCCTGACTTCTAAAAATTTTAGTCACGTGATCTGAATAAGAACTCAACACTTCAATTTAATTCTAATAGTAAGTTAGACTATGTGAAGCGAATCGTGGTCTGGATAAACATGTGAATCCCGATGTAATTTTGTAATTACTAGGGGACAATTGAGTTACATCTGTTACATGGTACGAGTTACCCGAAGTCAGGATTTTTCCTAAAAAGTTGGGCACCACCATGATAGTCCTCATATTTTTATTAGTCTATGTTGAATTTTTGAGAATTTTCGAAGGCTGATATCCGAATGCAGACAGACAGAATATGCGATGATCGAACATGTTACACGCTGTGTCAATAGGGGAAAGAAACAAATGTAATTTCTTTAACCTGTTTCACCACTTCCACCGCTTTATATATATCAAACAAGAAAGGGGCCGACTATTCGCAACTCTTTATTTGCTCCATTAGCCCACTTCTTTTATTTACTCCATAAAACCCATTAATTTTCCTTTATTTACTCCATATAATCCATTAAATGTATCTAATCTTCCCATTATACCCTTCCCCCTCAAAAATTACACTTTTAACTCCCACCCACCCATCCACCTCCGTCTCCCACCACCTCCACCTCCATAGCCACCACCGCACCACCGCCATTCCTGCCGCTGCACCACCGCCTCTCTCTCTCTCTCTCTCTCTCTCTCTCTCTTTCTCCACCACACCACCGCCATTCCTGCCGCTGCACCACCGCCTCTCTTCAAGGTGTCACGCTCTCTCTCTCTCTCTCTCTCTCTCTCTGTTTGTCAGTCTCTCTCTTTCTTTCACTCTGTTCGTCAATCTCTCTCTGTGATTATATACATACATGTATATATATATATATACAATAAATAGCAATTGAAAAAAATATTTTATTTCGGTAACTACACGTCGAAAATATGTTCAAACTATGGTAAACAGCTGCCAAACTGTACTATATAGGAAAATCATACATATATTCGGTAAATAACTGTTGAAAACAAGATTATATTTCGGTAATTTCATATCGAAAATATGTTCAACCTTCGGTAAACAACTGCCGAACTATATACCATACTATATAGGAAAATCATACATACATTTCGGTAAATAGATGTTGAAAACAAGATTATATTTCGGTAACTACATGTCGGAAACGCATGCAACAAAAACAAGAAACATATATTTCGGTAATTGGATGCTGAAAATGTATCTCAATTTCGGTAACTAACTGTCAAGTATGGTAATGTAGAGACCCGTATTTTCGGAGATCGTTTAAAGGTTTTATTAATATTAGAATATGGAATAAACGAGGATTTTTTTTTTTTTTTTTGAATTATTTGATTTGGGGTCAATGTGAGAAGGTTGTTTATAGAGGAGTGCATGTGTAATTTGTGATTATGTGAGTATATATATATGTGTGGGTGTGTATGTAGGGGAGAGAATTCCCCAATTCTCTCTCTGTCATCTCCCGATCTCTCTCTCGGCTCCCTCTCGGCTCCCTTGCTCTCTCACCCAAAATTCCACCAAAACTCCACCAAGATCCACCTCCATTCCACCCCTCAACCGTAGTCTTGTGCTTGAATTTCGTGGGTCTCGCTCGGAGGAGGAGTATTCGGATGATTTCGAAGTTTGGAGAGCTAGGGCTTGCTCAAATCGCGTGGGTTTCAATCCTTGACTTGAGGTAGGGATTTCTTACTCTCGTTATGAGTTTATATGATGATTATGTACCTAAATCGTGCTTTAGTTGGTTGAAATTTGAGTTTGTGATCGTTCTTAGTTTTTCTGCAAAATCGCCTGCTGCTGCATTGGTACCAATACCTACTTTTTGAGGTATTGGTACCTTGATTCTGATTGCTTACTGGATTCGTTTGGTATCAATACCTAATTTTTGAAGTACCAATACCTTAGTACCAATACCTACTTTTTGAGGTATTGGTACCTTGATTCGGATTGCTCACTGGATTGATTTTGTACCAATACCTACTTTTTAAGGTATTGGTACCATTGTCTCAGAAAATTGTTCTTGAACTTTATTCATCATTCGTCGATTGTATTGGCTCCCGATCGCTTACCACACTCTCCAACCACACTCTAATCATCCCTAAGCTTGATTACTCGGGTTCCAATGATTCGATGATCATTCCAATCCCTTCGATACTTGATAAATGTAATCTTAATACCGTTGTAAATGGAAAATGTTCCGAGAGGTTGTTTGGGTGTACCGTAGGCTATGTGAGACATTGTGGAAAGTATAATTGATAGATGTAAGCTTTGTCTAGTGATCCGAATGGTAGCAGAGTAATGCGTGTCCGAATGATTCACGTATCTTTCAAACTCCTTTGGCGCTCGTTCCGTGAGAATTAAGTATTGGTACTAGCGGGTAGCATGCCGTTGAGTTGTGATGGGTCGGTGCGATACGTGGGGTAGTGTGATGTACATACGGGAATGGTGTAAACTTATCTACTTGTTGATGTTATGCCATGATTGATTGTTTCGGAATGCTTTGAAACTGTATTGACCCATCGATATGTGGAAATAACGAGGTCGTATGACATGTTGTGTGAATGATATAGATTGGTTATATTTTGAGCATGAGGTCATATTAAGGATTGTAAAATGGAAAACAAGAAGTAGAATGATACCATAAATATGAAGAAAGCCACGGATCCATCGAATGGTGCGATGCCGGAATGTTCCTAATGGATGCACGGGGTCCCAAATGCCCGGACAAGAATGAAATGTTCCTAACGGATGCACGGGGTCCCAAATGCCCGGACGGAAATGAAAGGTTTCTAGTGGACTCAAAGGGTCCCAAGGCCCGAAATCGTTTTGAAAGGGAAAATGGCTAATGCTTGAGAAATACAAGACGGGTCGATTGGGTACTTAAGGATAATTTAATGGTAGGTTCGTATTGTTTTGTTGGGAGATATATTCATTGTCATTAGCACCTTTAGGTTCGTGTACACATTTATTGTTACTTTCATATTACTATTAGCGCGTGATCATCTTATATACTTATAGTTTGGGGCAGAATGGGTATTCATACGAGAGTCTAAATCTTTCAATCGCATAGCGATGGACAAGTGACGGTTGAGGACAAGTGGTGGTTTAGTTAAGATGTTTCAAGTTGGTTCCTACCTCTAGTTGGTGTGTGAGTTATTGAGGATTCTTTATAAAATCCTGAATCCCCTCCTTTGTTGTAAAGCGCTCACTCATGATGAAAGACCTATATTTCTTCTCGAATTCTATTTCATTCATTCACTCTGGATCCATAACTCATTGCATTTTCATATAACTTGTGTATAGAATTTCCTACTGAGTTAGTGTAGCTCAACCTATCATTTTCAGGTACATTGCAGGTCATTGTCATGGAATGCTTGGAGTGCATGCAGCTGTTACCGCTTAAAGTTATTTTTTTTTTAGAATACTTATGTATCTTTGTAAACTAAACTACATGATATTGTATTTTCTATTGTGGAACTCTGTAATTTATTGGGCAAATTTGTGTAATTGGGGACTGAATTACCCTTTTGGGTTATTAATTGTACCTCCGGTGAGAATTTTAAATCATCAAATGTTATTATTATTTACGTTGAAAATCGAGGGCGTGACAGGTAATATTTTACAGTGGTTAGCTACCGAAATTACAGTGGTTATTCTATTCGAACCAAAAACATCGAAAAACCCTCGAAAAACTGGATTTTGTAAATCCAGACGCCACAACAACAGAGCAGAGGCCATTGTAAATGGAAAAATTTACCTCCTCACGTGGCTTCCAAGATACAATGTCCATCACAGTATCTTTATTCTCCTTTGGCATCATATGGTTGGCAATAGAATTTGATTCAATTTTAAAATTCAAACCTATAAGTGGGTCAAAATTTGAGACCCCCGAAATTTGAGAGAGAGGAGAAAAGAGAATGATGATTTAGAGAGAGGAGAAGAGAAGATGAAGAACAGAGGAGAAGAGAAGATAAACAGTTGTCGTGTGTGTGTGTGTGTGTTTTAAAACGTGAGGAACAGAGGAGGAGAAGATGAACAGTTGAGGGGGAGGGGCATGTAGGTCATTTCATGTATAAGTATAAGGATAAGTAGGTCATTTTACATTAAGGGGTCATGTTGTAATTAATTAAAAAACTTGTAACGGACTAAGGGAGAAAATACGGGGCTACGAATAGTCGTCCCCACAAGAAAGGGAACTAAGAACTGTTATATTATATACAAAGCAAAGGAAGAAAGAGAATAGGAACCAAAACAAAGAATAGAACTACACCTCCATCCCAACGGACACGCTGCTCGCCGGAAGGCTCCATTGCCGAACTCCCTTTTCTCTCTCTTTTGGAAATCTCACCTCCTCCCTCTCTAAATTACATTAAAATGGGTATTTGAAGTATCTACCCTAAGAATAAAGTGATTAGTACAAGACCCAAATCACGCACAGCGCCGCGAAATGGCGGCCTCGGTTGCCGGCCATTTCGTGCTGCTCCGGCTATTCCCGTTGCTTCTCCACCGCACTCTTCTCCTTCTCTCGAGTTCTCTCCGTCATCTACTCAAAACAAATAACCCCGCTTTCCGGCAAATATTTGGAATTATGACTTGACGCGATTAAAATTAAATCACCAATAATTAAGTCTCTAATTGAAGTATTAGAATCCTAGGAGTTTAAGTTAAGGGAAAAATTCAAAAAAACCCCTGAACTTTGAACCTAATGTCAAATAGGCACCTGAACTTAAATAACTTCAATTGAACACCTGAATTTTCACTCCGTTATTCAATTTACCCCCTTCCGTCTCAATCCGTGACTTTCCTAACGGCAACCGTTGAGCTGGATACTACCAGACAAAAACAAAACGTTAGATGGAGAAATTGGAGGGGAAACAACAGTGATCTGACACCTTTTTAAGGTCCCGTTCGGCTAAATAAGCCTATTAGCTTATTTTTTGTCCTTATTCAATTTTTTTTTGTATTTTTGCCTCGTTCTCTTTACAATTCAAAAAAAAATTTCAAAAAATTCTCCCTTGATTCTCCATACTTTCAACATTTCTTTATATCTCTCTTTACTTATTACCTTTACTATTTTTCAAAAAAAATTTCAAACACCAATCCAAACATAGCAGTTTTTCATCATTTTTTTGGAAATTATTGCAATGTCATGACATGAGCAATCCAAAAGTAACAAATTACGATCGAAACCTAATATTTTTGAATAAAAACAAAAATAAGCCAATTTTTTCGTCTTTATTAAAAAAATGGATTTCGATCATAATTTTTTACTTTTTAGATTTCTCTCGTTATGACAATGCAATAATCCCCAAAAAATTGATGAAAAACTAACAAATATGAAAAAAAATTGAATAAGGATAAAAAATAAGCCAGTAGGCTTATTTAGCCGAACGGGGCCTTAAAAGGGTGCCAGATCACAGTTGTTTCCCTCCAATTTCTCCCTCTAACGTTTTGTTCTGTCTGTTAGTGTCCAGCTCAATAGTAGCCGTTAGGAAAGTCACGAATTGAGACAGCAGGGGGTAAATTGAATAATGGAGTGAAAGTTCAGGTGTTCAATTGAAGTTTATTTAAGTTCAAGTGCCTATTTGACATTGGGTTCATAGTTCAGGGGTTTTTTTGAATTTTTCCCTTAAGTTAATTATCCAATCATTGTTGGCCACCGATGCCGGGAGTAAGAATTCCAATTGAGTTACTGAAGCAAATTTGGGGATTTTTCCAGAAATCCCTTTGTAACCCTTTTCTATGGAAGAAGACACAATTCAACCCTAGCTTTCTAGTTATAATGGTATAACCCCGGGCTTGGAACATGAAAAAATAGCCTTTAAACTGAGTTTTGTCCTAAGATGGGTTGCAAGATTGATGCCCAAAGCTAAGTCAAAAAAAATGATATTACTCTAGCTTTAAATAAGTTAGTAGTAAAGGTAATTTTGTGAGTAATTTTCACGATAATTATGTGTTTAGGTGCAAGTACTGTGAAGTGATGTGACGCATATAAAGTGACCGCTACTTCTTAAAGGTGAGTTGCGCATACCCTAGTTCCATGTATTTTCTGAAATTTTGGAATGAGATGCCATTGCTTGATTTTGCTGGAAAATATGGAATTTAAACTTCCTACTTGGTTTAGATGTTAATGCATGCGATGGCTGGTTTATAAATCTTTTGAGTTTCAGTTAAATTAGACCATGGCAATATGTTTTGGAAACTTGAATTTTACTGGTTGCTAGTACATGCTCGTGATAATATTATTCATTCGAACGGTGTCCCGAGCACTAGGGGACGGGTAAAGATACTAGTGGCGTAAAGTAATAAGGTAGGAGATGCAGCCAAGCATCACCGGGTAATGATATCTTACCACTCTTCAATGGGGTCGCTCCCTAACCGACTGGCAAAAATACCGTTAAATGCTATTATCGCTCAAAAGTGCAAAAGTTGAAAGAGAAATGAAATAAAAAGGGTCCATCTCTTGGACCGAAGAAATGTGCGGCAAAAATCCATGTACTGGATGGTCAACGAAATATTTGATTGTTGCTTTGAACTGTTTTATAATGTGGGGTATTTCCATGGTCAAACTTGTAATTTTGGTATACATTTCTCACCCAAGCTTCGGCTTATGAAAACCTTTTTCAATTTTTTAGGTTAAGGTAGAAAGCAAGTTGTGGACTGAATGGAATGCTAGAATAACCGTGAAGAATCATGTATAGTCTAATGGTTTGTAATTATTATACTTGTACACCTAGAAGCTCTGGGATTATGTTAATTTTTTTATGCTTCCACATACTTTGCTTATATGGTTTAAAATGACAATGATGCGAGAAATCCCTAAATTAGAATATAAGCAGGCCTTTGGCGGCTTAACACCTTCTTGGCCGGTCACAACTTTCAAGGTAGATTTTGGGTTGTGACATTTTAGGAGTTTTGTTGTTCTTGCATTGTTTTCCTTCATTATTTTGCCATTTATTGGATGGATAACCCTTTTTTTTTTCAAGAGCATTCGATGGATAAGTATCGTGAATGTTTTCTATCATGTTAATGCAATTTTTTATTTTGTTTTGTAATTTTGATGAGCTTTTTTTCTTGTATGCATTGAAGTCCAACTTTTTTTTTTTCATTCATCAAGATATAAAATAAAATCAGTATAGTAGGAAAAGAATAGCACAGAGAGCATCGGAGAGTGCACAACACCCTCGTATTACTCTTGCTCGCAAAATCTTAACCGACATATTCGCCTCTCGAAATTTTTTGTTATTACGAAAGAAAACCAGCTAGCAAAGATCTAACTCATGCGAACATACAAACTGCAACCCCTCGAACCTCCAAGGTTTTGCATGATATTTATAATAGTAAATCCGACAACGGCACCTGAAATTATACTGATAGCTTTTTGTATTGTACCAATAAAAAATTACAACGAGCATAACCGGTACTGTATTCAGAACCTTAAATTATTTTACCATTTATTGGATGAATAACTTCTTTTTCCAACATAATTGATAATATAGTGTGAATGTTTTCTATCATTTTAATGCAATTATTTTTTTCCGAAAAAAAAATTGACAGCAAACAATTTAGACGCTTTTATATGCAAATTTTTATATGAAAACCCAACGGGTCGGGTTACACTGTTTGCTACTCATCTTCCTTCAAAACTTTAAACTGTTTGCCATTTTCCTTCAAAACAGTGTAATCTCAAGCCGGGTGATTCTCGTCATATGCATGCAAACAATCTGGATGATAGCTTTTATATGCAATCCAACGGCTTCCAATCTGGATGATAGCTTTTATATGACAATTTTTTTGTTGTTCCCATCACATAAGCAATAATATAGTTTATTGACATATGATTGTAGTATATTGGGATTACATTGAAAACAATTTTAAAAAAAAAATTTGTTTGCTCCTTGTGAAGGGTGAGCAATGGAAGAACCTTTTGAATTAATGATTTCAAAGTAGTGTGGGCTACCCGCCCGGATTTATGGTTCGCCACCCGAGAAACCGTTTTGATTGAAAATAATTGATTGAAATTGAAAACCAGAGATTAATTTGTTTTGGGTTCGGAAGCCATGTTACGAGAGCGGAAGGATTTTACGGCACCCCTCTCGCCCGACGTGGTGTCGATCTCTACTCAATGTTTGTGGGATTTTGTCAAAAATATTTGTTTCATTAAACAGTTAGCAAATATCCACAGATACATCACATAGAGAAGTGTATACATGTGCTATTGTACAATGTATGATGATGAGGTAATATAAAATGAAGAACAACATAAAACGAAGAACTATCACTGGGAGCACTCCCGAGCGCTCGGGACTGTACTCCTGAGCGCTCTAGAGCTCTATTTAAGCCACCCTGCAATTTTTTGTTAGATCCATACATATTCCGATAGTAAAAGTCGAAACATAAAGCTATTAATGCATATCAGTGCTTAGCAAATGGTTTAAACAGTTAAGAACTGGTCTTAACCATTCAAACCTTGCTTCCTTGCAACTGAAAATAAAACTAACTATGATCTGGAAAGATCAATGCACATCTGGAATTAACAGAAATACAAGAAAAATAATACTTGGTGGCAAAACCGAATTTTAGTGACAACAGCACTCCTGAGCGCTCAAGAATGGTCCCGAGCGCTCGGGAGTGAGTCCAGTGCCTTGAAAATATTTTGTTTCTTTTTGGTCCTCTTGCCCTTGTTGCTAAACTAAGATCAAATGAACTCATAACCAATGTAGGGAACTGGTGTGGGCCCTAGATCCCCCTCAGAAGTAGAAAAACAGCAGATTTCAAAGTAAAAAATGAACTTTTATACCTTTGCTTGACTTGAACTTGACTTCTTAGACTGACTTTGGTGCTTGAAAGTGGTTAGAAAATAGTTTGAGAAGAGGGAGTTTAGGCCTCCATTTCTCATAGAGAATTTCCTTGAGATTTGGTAATTTTTCTTGAAAAATGGTGGTTGTTTAGAAAGAATTTGAGAGAGAGTTTTAGAGACTAATTTTGGCAGCAAAAGAGGGAGAGAGGGACTGATTTTCGTGTCCCCTCTCAGCTGGTAATGAAGGGGTATTTATAGGGGAGTCCAAAATTATGATTTTAGCTTGAAAATCAAATCAAAACTGAAAAGAAAATAGTTTTGGGGGGAAAAACAGCATCATTGGTCTTCTGGTGGCTCAGGCAAACATCTGGCACATGCAGGTTTGAATGGCAATTTTAAAATCTGAACAAAAACGTGGTCAAAGATCAAGCTCAACATCCAATGCTTTGTCAGTACTTTCAAGCGCTCAAGAGTGAAGTCCCGAGCGCTCAAAAGTGGTCCCGAGCGCTCAGGAATGGTCCCGAGCGCCCATGAGTGACTGCCCAACTTCAGAAGGGTGCCACGGACACTCCCGAACTCGGATTTGAGTGTTTTTCGAAGCGTTGGAAAGCTAGTTAAGTCCTCTTTCTAACCCAATCAGTTCCATTCAAATAATTTTTTTTACACTGAAATGTGTGTCAATTTTACCCGTAGGGTGTCGGAAAAAAGCACTGTTTTGGTTTGTAAAAGTCCAAGAAGTATCGTCCAAGCTTTAGCCGGGTCCCATTTTGATTCCATTTCATCATCGAGGAGCCTTGAGGGCACAAATTAAGGATAGTTAATAGGTCCAAATTAGGGTGTCTACAAGTAGACAAAGGGTTAGAAGCCCCATCAAGTGGGATGTCTTTTGAGACAATTGAAGAAGCACAAAAGTATTATGAAGATTATGGTAGGCAAAATAGTTTTTGAATTCGTGCTCAGATTTCATGCAAAGGACGAAATCGGTCGATTGAAGCGACTAGTGTGCTATTTGTTTGCACAAAAGAAGGAAAGTATGTTGCAAAGATTGAGAACGATGGTGTTGTGGAGGAGAATGATGAGACAGAGGAAGATGGGAAAGGGATACCAAAGAAAAGAGCTAGAAGTTGTTCCACTGTTATTGCAAGATTTTGAAGCATGCTTGTCAAAGGAAAGGCCACAAAGTGGTTTGCTTATTGATACTAATGCAAACTTTCGAGTCCAGTTAAAATTGAAATTAATTAGGTAGAGGATTGAGATTTGGTGTGAATATTTTTTATTTTTGTTTGCGTACGAGCTTCCTCTTGAAATTTGGTGGAGGATTGAGAAATATGTGTCTCAATGTCATGGTTATGTGATAACTTTTATTATCATTGGTGTTTTTATATTGAATTTTCAGACATTTTGTTCTTCGGGTACATGATCAAAATCAGTTCATCTTCCATGTAGATGTGCATATTTTGTACTGGTGTATGTACAACATTAATGTATTTTGAATCCAGATCGAGTTTAACTGATTTGAAACATAGAAAACATCATGCTGTCTCTTTTACTTGTTAATTTCTAGCAGTATATGATGGATGAAGATTGTCAAGAGGGTTGCAAGTCTTATCGTTAAGTTTTCCAAGTGCCAATCAGGCTTGATACGATCATAGCGCTATACTTTGTCTGAGGCGAGCTGGGCTCTAAGATGATGAGAGCTAGTGCTCCATTTTTTGCTTGTTTTGATGCCACTTTCCGTTTTCTTTTAATCTTTGTAACTATGTTCTTAGATTAATAAAATTTTCTTTGCTAATAAAAATAAAAAAAACCTTAATGTGTTCAATTGACTATTGTCCAATTCCACGTCTGGTTGTAAATGTTGAATCATTAATTTTCTTGCGATCGTCCCTCAGGATTTGAAGTAATTTTCACTTCTTGAGAATGTTTATTTCTTTGAAAATAGAAGCTTTTATTGTTCTCTCTTTTTCTGTTACCTTTTCATTTATTCTCATGGAAAATAGGAACATTGAGAAGATATAAAAAAAAATAGTTTTTCCAACAAATTCCTCTACATGATCCCAAAAAAATTATTGCCACATGGAAAATTTAAAAAATTGGTTTTACATAATTTTACACACACTATGGATCTCATTTTGTAGATTATTTTAAGTAGATTACAGAAATATAAAATTTATGAAAATTGAATTTGTACAACAAAAGTTATACACATGTTAAGATTTACTAAAATTAAAAAGGAGAGAGAGAGAGAGAGAGAGGGGAAAACACATGAGATGTGAATGGGGAAGAGAGAGTGTGTGCCTTTTACTTTGTAATCTCAACCGTCCATTTTAATGGCTAGAATTTAGAGTCTATTGTTTTGGCAAAAGTTTTGTCCCTAGATCCCTCCCCTTCCCGGACATTTTTTTTGCTGATTTCTCGCGAGTACCCTTAAAATCATGTTCTGAAGACATTGAGCGGCTCGGATCATCGAAATTCAATCGAGAAATAGGAGGTCCTTATCTTAACAAGTTAAGGGTGCACTTATAAGAAGTTTTGTGTATCTATATATAGTAGAGGTGGCAAATGGGCGGGTCTGGGCGGGTTGAAACGGATCGTGGATCTAATATGGGCGGGTTGAATACGGATCAAATAGTGGCCGTATTGAAATGGGTCGGGTATTTTGGAATTTCGATCGTAATTTTTTATTTTTTAGATTCCTCTCGTCAAGAGGACACAATAATTCACAAAAAATCAACGAAAAATTAACAAATACGAAAAAAATTTAAATAAGGACAAAAAATAAGCCAATTAGTTTATTTACCCAAAATGCAGCCTCAACTATAATTATATCTTATGTGTTGTTCAATCTAGGCCGTCCAATACACTTTTGGACGGCTCGGATGTGTCTGCTCGGGCAACACGTCAACCGGGTGAGGTGGTACCCACCCGACTCTGAAAAATTTCTCTTCAAAGCCAGTTTTGTGAAAAAAATCAAGGCGGTGATGAGAAAATACTAAAATAGACCATCTTAACAATTAACAAATGGAGTACTAGGCAGTGGTGAGCGGTTTGTGTCCTCGTCGGGGCTGGCGGCGTGGACGAGAGAGGGAGAGAGAGAATTGACAAAAAGAGGTGGAGATTTGCTTAAACTACATACACAACAAAAATGGATTTCTCTAGTGTTGTAGCGTAGCAAGAAGCCCCAAATCCTTGATTTGCGAACGGGACCATTTAGATCATCTCCGTCAAGTGATGGAAATCCTACGGCGAGAAAGGACCAAAGTTCTATTGGACCGACAGCAAAACGGAAGTAATGAAGTGGAGATTTCCTTCACGACTTCAGCTCGTAATCCATTTTAACTTCAACCCATATAGAACCCATTTTTAACCCATCTAACCCTATGTAAATATAGGTTGATATGGGTTCAACCCATACCAACCCATATTCTAATATGAACGAGTTGGGTTATAAATTGACGGATTTGGACAAGTTCAAAAATGTGGATTAAAATTGCCACCTCTAATATATACACACATGCACCCTTCCCCCTCCCTCCCTCCCTCCCTCCCGATTGCCACCTCTAATATATACACACACGCACCCTTCCCCTCCCTCCCTCCCCCTCTCTCCCTTTTTACCGAGAGAGAGGGAGAGACATTTTCAGTCTCAGGTATGAACAAGTTACACTAGTAAATAAGTTATTTATTGTTGGAAAATTAGTAAGGAAATAATACTTTTGTGCACTAGAAAACAGATTAGAAACTAGTATAATAATACACTTGAGTGTAATCGGAACAAATAAGTCAAAAGCTAATGGAAACTGTGTGAACAAATGAATTAGGCCAATGGGAAACAGATATTACAATAGCAGTAAAAGGAAAATTACAACTCACAGATTGCAGACACCAACGAAGATGAAATATAGATTGAGTCCAGTGATGGATCACTGTGTCCTTAAAGCAGATTTCACCCTCGCCAAGGTGCTTACGATTCTGGACAACCGCTTCGCAAGATGCAACGATCTTTACGCATGCAAACACAGCACTTCGAATGCGTGCCTCACAAACAGAACTATGTAGAACTCTCTTGGACTCTATATGGAAAGTGTATGTGTGCTATATGGATTTTTGGACCCGTGAAATGGCTGGAATGAATATGTATATATAGGGAACCAAGAACCTGTCCGAAAGGGTACAAAATTGGTAAAAAAGGGTCACAAACGAGAGGATGCAATGGTTGGAAATCCAACTGTTGCAACGTTCTGTTTACACCCATTTTTGGCCAAAAATCAGAGAACGAATTTATGGGCTAAACCGTGGCCCCGAAAATAAGTTTCTGGCCTTGGAAGGCCTCATGACCGGTTGCCCACAAAATAGGCCCGGTTTGGAGGCCATTAACCGAATTGGGTTTTGCATAAGGCTTGGGTCAAAATAAAGTATCACAAGCCCAAGCCCAAGACAGGCCAAAGACATGGGTAGACCCACTGGACCAAGGTGTTTTGATCCAAGCCTAGGCCAGCTTTTAAGAAGTAATGAGGGCCTTCTAAAAAGGTCCAAATCAGTTAAAACGCAAATTTTCTTTCCAAAATCAGGCTTGCCAGACCGACAAAAAAATTCGAGGCCCATAAATTCACCTTAAGTTCCGGCCCAATTGATAGATGGGCCTATTTCCTTAAAAAGTTACTTATGGCCTGTTAAGAAGGCCATAAAAGGCCTCAACCTGCTCACAAGCAGCTCAAGAGCCTAGAATGTTCTCACACAGCAGACCTGGGCAAGCTGCTTACAAGCAGGTCAAGGCCTGAGTGGCCACCATCCTTCAGCATGAAGCAAGGCCAGGGACAGGTGGCGTACATGTAGCCCTTGGAGCTACTGGTCAATGATTCATGCAGACCTAAGCAAGCTGCTCACAAGCAGCTCACCCAGGCCTGGTTGATCTATCACGTCCTAGAATTTCAACATAATAATAACAGCATTTCGAATAAAAGTCTAATGCAATAATACATCATAATACCCCAAAATGTTTTCCCCAATTCATCCGAGAAAAAAAAAGAGTCAAGTTTAAAAGGAGTTACAATATTGGTACCATGGCCCAATTTCCAGAATAAGTCAAAAGAGTTCAAATGAAGTTACAATTTCATCTTTCCAAAAGGGAGTTTACAAAAGATGCAAGAATAACTCCTCAATGTCGGCTTTCAAAAGATATGATGTCAAACAAGCACTCCATGCACTCCAAACTCAATGCCCTTGCGGTGTACCTGAAAATGATGATAGGCTGAGCTACACTAGCCCAGTAGAGATTACTATGCTCAAGCTATAAGCAAATGAGATGATCAATGCACCGAAAGGAACCTGAGCAACAGCAACATTTCTATACGTTCAACAATAAGGACATGAGCATCTAAACCCACTACATTCAACTACAAGCAGCATAATGACCTCCAAAGTTCACCATATTCGTTAAATTATGTGTTTGGATCTCATTTCTGGGCATTTAGGACCCCGTGCGTCCCACATTCATTCCGGCATCACACTTTTTGGTGGATCCGCGGCTTTCTTGTGCACTTCCGGGCATTTGGGACCACGTGCGTCCCTTTTTTGGGCATCACACCTTGCGGTGGATCCGTGGCTTTCTTCGTACCGTTCTTTTGTATTCACTCTTGTCAACCATTTCTCAATCTGTAATAATGTCATGTTCAACTTATATCAATTCTAATACGATCATGCCAACATGCCGCATATGTTCTCTAAATCAATCTAAAGCAAGAACGACCAACGGACACTAAGTTCGTTAAGTTCAATATGTTCTTATCTTCCAATGAGAGCCAAAAGAATTTGAGAGATCAACGAACCATTTGAGGTACCAACAATCAAGTCTAGAAATGATTCAAAGGTATTTAGAGAGTGCTAGAAGTGATTGGGATTCAAACGAGCATGACAAGAGCAAAACATGTGAAAACTGTCCAGAAAATAAGGGGGGTATCAATACCCCAAAATGGGGTATCGGAACCGGGTCGGCTGCTGTCTAGAGAAGGTTGGGGTATCAATACCCCGGAACTTTTCAACGATTTTTCAGACTTCGAAAGGTAAAATTCCAACAACAACAACGAATCAAGGCACAATTCATGCACACAATCAACTCATATACGCATAGAGAAAGTAAGAAATCCCTACCTCAATGAACAAAAACGAAGATCCAAGCCCAATCGATCGAGCCCTAGAACTTGAAATTTGAATTCCTCCAAGGATGCTTCTTCCCAAGCTTCAACCAACGAACCCCGAGCTTAAAATCACGTCTAGAGTGTGGAATGAAGGTTGAACTTTGTGGGTTTCGAGCCTTGAGTAGAGTTTTCAAGAGAAAGAGTGAGAGAGAGGAGAGAACCATGAGAGAGAGAAGAGAAAGAGAGAGAGACATGAGTTTGAGAAGGGAGGGGGAAAATGTTATTCTCTCACACATACATACCCATCTATATATACTTGTATTTCTATAAACCACACACACACCCCCTCATCTTTTAATCTTAACACATATGCCTCAAATTCAAAGAAACCCAACATTTTCCTCTCGTCCTTTCATTTATTGATTCCTTTTAATAAATTTTTTTTTGAAATTTACGGGTCTCTACATGATCCCTTGTTTCTTGATTCTTCTTCCATAAAGGAATCAAGCTCATAGGATTTGAGGGCCTACAAGAGATGCAAGGTCCAATAAAATGGTAGGAAGGCCTAGTGAAGTATTGGTCTTCAACTATGGTGGACTCGGAAGGAGTCCATTCAAGCAGTAGCTTGAGTGTTGAAGCAGCTCAAATGGCCTGGATGCTGCAGGAACTAAAATTCTCTTTGCCCTTTTTTAAAGTTTTATACAAAGAAGAAGGATTTCTCAGGCCTTTGCCGTTTTCTTGGAGTAAAAAGCACTTTTTGTTCAAGGAGCAGTCCCTCATTGGAGCATTTCGAAGCTACTCAAGCCTGAGCCTCTGCTAGAAGGCCACATTGCAACCACGCATTAGAGCAATTGAAGTAGCTCAAGGCCTGTAGCTCCTATAAATCACAGTTCTGGAGGCCTTGGCCAAGGTCCACGACCTCAAAAGCTCACAGCTTATGCACCTACATTTTCATTTCTTTCAAGCATTACTTGAACTCACTTCAAAGTGGTTTAAGTTTTTATCACGTTTCTTGTACCCAAGCTTCATTAAACCGTTAATGGAGTTCGTTTGATCCAAGTTTAGCTTCGTTATCTTTCTTTCCATTGTTCTAGCAACGATTAGAAAAATTTTAAAGTCCTTAGCTCGCAAAGGCAACCAACGAACCATCACGAGACCTTACCCTTTGGGCCAAGCACAATCACTCGAAAGAAGTCAGATTTTGAGGCACAAAGGCCTTAAAACAACTCGGACAGCAATCCTGTCCTAGCACGCCTGCAGTCCAAGCCAATTCGGTTTTTGCACATTTTGTGGAAAACACGTTCCATATGCATGCACTTGTTCGGTTCAAACCGAATAGCCACACCTATTCATTAGAAATTAAATTGGGCTAGAGTAAAATAACTTTGGCCCAAGCAAGCCAAGCCCAATTTATTTTAATCAAAGCCCGAGCCCGAGCGAGACAGGTGTTCCTTCCATACCGAACAACCAATTTCGAGACCCAATTTCTTTCACATCTTAAAATGGTTTTATGCCCCAAAGACTACAAAAAAATCTTTCTAAGAAACCATTTTTATAACAATTCCCCACATGAAAGAAATTCACTGGACAAACTATGCAAATGCGATGCAAAACTAAAGAGAGTTCAATAGGAAATAGAGAGCACTCAGGCGGATTTCATTCGTCGCCGGAGGCCGGAAGGTCAGCAGAAGATGCTGGATCGTCGACTGTGGGAGTTTTTGGGTGAACGAGCATGAGGGAGTAGCGTAGAGATAGAGAGAGAACAGAGAATCGTAGAGAGAGTGGAAAACACATGAGATATGAAGGGGGAAAGTGAGAGAGTGTGCCTTTTAATTTGTAATCTCAGCCGTCCATTTTAATGGCTAGGATTTAGTGTCTATTGTTTTGGCAAAAGTTTTGTCCCTAGATCCCTCACCATACACACACACACACACTGTCAGCAAAAGAAGAAGGAGAAGAAAAGGAGAAGAAAATAAGAAGAGAGAGGTGTTCGAGAGAGAGAGAAGGGTGAGAGATGTTAAGAAAATGAATCACACATTGCTTGGGCGTGAAATGGATAATTAATTACTTAATAACATTTGGGATCTCTCCACTCATTGCCAATTGGTTTTGAGATGGATATTAAGTTTCTACATGGTATCAGAGCGGGACCCGTTCCAGCCCACATTTTATAAAATTCACAATCCACATCCCACGATGACAGACCAGCAAAAAGGCTGCACGATGATGGGACCCAAACGCGGCTACACGTGACAGACCTCAAACGCGGCTGCACGTGAGGGGGGATGTTAAGAAAACGAATCCCACATTGCTTGGGCGTGAAATGGATGATCACTTAATAACATTTGGGACATCTCCACTCATTGCCAATTGGCTTTGAGATGGATATAAAGTTTCTACGAGAGAGAGAGAGAGAGAGAGAGAGAGAGAGAGAGAGATATCTGATCTTACCTCTGAGATTTGAAGATCTGATCGTGTTTGACGCCGTAGATGAGAGAAGCAGAGAGGTATGTTCTGATCGTGTTTTTGGAATATAAGACGTCTTTAGTTTGTATTTTGCCCTAACGACGCCAAGGCACGATTTTTAAGTCGCCTCACGCCTCGTGACTAGTCATTCGTTCAACTCATGCCTAGTTGCCCGCCTCACCCAACCTCGCTTTGCCTCACACCTGTGAGGCGTCACAGGCTCACCTCACGCCTTGCCTTGCCTAGGCGTGCTTTTCAATCACTATTGGCTTAAACTATCTATCTTGTATAGTAGGATGAGACTATGATCTGAGTAGATATAAAGGAAAACTTACAACTTGTGTCTGTGGCTACAAACTTTTTATCCCACCTTCCCTTTCGAATTTGCCTGCAACGATGCGAGCATGGTCATGGCTTTGTTGACTTGATAAAAGACTATTTGTTTCCTCAAAGATCATAACATGAAAGATCCCACTTGGTTTCATTAGTTCTCTGTTCTTCTACTTCCACTTCTCCCTGTGTTCAGTTCTGATGCATTTGAAGTAACCCACCCAAACCCAAACCTCTGTGGTCTGGAGGATATAATTGGAACTGATTATATGGTTTCCCTTTGTTAGGCTTGTTGTGAGTAATGAGTTATAACAAGGAAAAGGTCCATGGTTCTTTTGCTAGAGCTAAAGTCAAACATCTGTTAATCCGAGTTATAACAAGGAAAAGGTCCATGGTTCTTTTGCTAGAGCTAAAGTCAAACATCTGTTAATCCTTTTTTACAATGAGTCCATATTTTCACTGTACAGTACGCTCACATCAAACTTTGACTGGGTGACTCATGATTGTGGTTTCTTTCATAAGCGAGAAAAATTGACATGTTTCTTTCGTTATCAACGGAGGATACTTAATTGTAGAAGCCCCTTGTACTGTTTATGACCACATGTTATTCATTTAGCCCAATCTAAATTCCTATTGTTGGGCTCTTCTAGACCTCTTTCGATTCCGTTTTGTTAGTTTCAATTAGCCCCAACATCTGATTATTAATGCTCTTTTAATGAGGAAAACAAAACACGTAAATTCCATCTCCGTTTTGGACAATGATAATACCACAGTACCACTGATGTGTCTTCTTGACTGGCTAATTACTGTAAAACCAAACATTGACTACACAATGTTGCAATGCTGAGTAGTCATTCAAATGTTTTATCACAACGCAATTGAGTGAAGCCCTTAATCATCATGATGGGTACTGGTTTTTTTTAGCATTCCAATTGTATCCTTGAAAGGCCTCAAAGAAATTTTTGTTTTTAATTCTCTCTGGAGAGGACTGATTCTCGATTCAATATTACTCCCTCCGTCTCATATTGTTTGGACTTTTTCGATATTCGCACCGCTCTTTAAATTCTTATATCTCCAAATTTATGATATTTTTTATAATTTTGAAAACTTTGTATTATAGATCTAATCGAGAACTATCAAACAAAATTCATATTGCATATTGTTGGAGATTCATGTTGAAAGAGACAAGCGATTGAAAACTGACACAAATATCGAAAAAGTCCAAACAATATGGGACGGCGGGAGTACGTTTTTCAACCAGGACACGGCAAGGGATATTCTTAGGAGTGCTCCTGGTGTGGTGGTTATTGATGACCGGAATGCCAATCGCTTCCCTACCCCCTTGGAAGTGTCGAACAAGGATGATGCTGCAGTTGGCCGAATACGCCGCGATGTTTCTCAGGAAGAAAACTACGGGTAAATATTGAATACGGTACCAACCAATTGTTTCTCCCCCTTATAATCATTTTCAAACCCTCAATCTTGACTGGGAACTTTGAACAGGTTGGACATTTTTGTTTGCGGTGATCAAATGAGGAAAGGAGCCGCTCTTAATGCTGTTCAGATTGCAGAGATGTTGCTATAGTTCAGGTCTATAGAGCATCCACAGTGGTATAATCAAACTAAAAGGTTGCTAAGATTAGTAATATTTGCTCAAAAAAGATCTCACATTAGAATAACCAAACTTAGCAACCTCTTAGCAACTCATTAATTTTTGGCCATTGGATAATCAAAACTAGCAACCTTTCACCAATAACCAAATTTAATTGTTCCCACATTTCCTCAAACAAGTACACTATCATTACAATAAACCCTTCTCTCTTCCATTTTCAACATGTTTCTAAGAAAAATAATTTTAAAAACAGTTTTTATTTTTTTGCAAAAACTGTTTTGTTTTTAACTTTTTCCCTAAAACTGTTTTTTTAAAATCAAAGTTCTCAAAAAAATTATTTTCTCTTTTTCTAATAACGTGTTTTATTAGTTTAAAAACTATTTTTAAAAAATTATTTTCTATGTCACAATTTTTAGATTTTTATAAGTTGAAAAGGTGATGTGGCAAATTTTTGATTATTCAAATTTGATTGTACCATTGTGGACCTCTACATTGTTAACTTTAACAACCCTTTATATGGATAACTAAAAAATGATGTGGCAACTTTTGATTATTGACTTTTGGTTATTCCACTGTGGATGCTCTAATACGGCAAGGCATGTTATATGAAATAGTATTTATTTTCGGGCAAATTATAGTTACCCCCTCTAACTATGCCTCACATACACTTACCCCCCTCTAACTTTTTTTTTTGGCACTTAACCCCCTCAAACTAACAGAAATTCAAACGGTCATAACTTCTTCGTCCAAAATTGAAAATATGCAAATTATATATCGATTTCGAGGTCTTAAAGTCAGCTTTCTAATGACACCAAAATCACATCACGATTCAAAGCACACAGAAAGTTATGATCAAAAGAGTAAGGACTAGTAGATAGAAAGACCGTTTTGATCATAACTTTTTGTGTGCTTTGAATCGTGATGTGATTTTGGTGTCATTAGAAAGCTGACTTCAAAACCTCGAAATCGATATATAATTTGCATATTTTCGATTTTGGACGAAGAAATTATGACCGTTTGAATTTCCGTTAGTTTGAGGGGGTTAAGTGCCAAAAAAAAAGTTAGAGGGGGGTAAGTGTACGCGAGGCATAGTTAGAGGGGGGTAACTATAATTTGCCCTTTATTTTCAAGAAGTAGTCAATGTGGCAAGGGTACCATGTCAGCGGAAAAGAGGAAACAATTGACCACTTGTAGCAGAAGCTGTTAAGGTTGCAGAGTTGTGTTTGTTAGTCCTAGTTTACCATATTCTTTTGAGGCGCGGTCGTCCATAAATAGCTCTTATCAAGACAGTTTTGTAACATTAGTTTTTCTCTCTTTCAAATAATTTTACTCCCTTATAGAGGGGTGTAAACTAGCCGAATCGAGCCGAGTTTTCAGCTGCTCGAGCTCGGCACGATAGAAAATTACAAAGCTCGAGCTCGTTCGAGCTTGAATAATACGGCTTGAGCTCGACTCGCAAACTATAAGCAAGGCTCGAGCTCGGCTCGCCCAGCTCGGAAATGTCAAGCCGAGTTCCAGGAGCCACGCTCAAGGAATGCGTGAAGGAGCCCTCACCTTATAAAGGCACTCTGTCTTCCTCCGTTTCTTTGGATGACCG
>BPLS01019396.1:0-23429 GCA_019656275.1 Rhododendron kiyosumense
CTGGGCTGGGGAGAGTGGGTCCCTCCTTCCACGTGGGTTTCGGGATGTATTTCGGGCCAATTTTCTCTGCTCATAGCATTATTGTCCGCTTTATCGGATTGAAATGAAAATAATGGTGGCTTACAAAACTATTAGGTGGACTTGTGGGCTTATGAAATATCTATAGTGGATCTATCATTAAATCTTCCTGTAATTACATGCGAGCGGGCTAGAAAAGACTTGTAATTATCCTTTTCAGATTTAACTTCTAAAAGCCAAACTTAATCAAGCAATTGTGATGTGATGAGCACCCAATATTGTGCAATCTTGGTGCTTTAGTCCTCTTTGTAGTGTATTTACATTTAATTAATCGTTGCTATTCGATATTGCACGTGAGGTGTTTCGTTGAGTTTTATAGGTGAAACGTGCAAATAAGACGTATTTTGATGTTAAGGATAGTCCCGAGGGCAATCGAGTACCCGAGGCCATGTGTGCTATGCCACCAAGTCCCAAGAATCAAGTGACGATGCCCTGAAGGATGCCCGGGAGGTGTCGAGGCAAGGAATGAAGCAAAGTTCTAGCCATTGTTATTGATTACTCACATAAAGGTATCGATACCATTTGGTCCATTTTGGTCCAGAAGTTGTATAGCCTTAAGGGTATCGATACCTTTTCCAAATGAAATCGATACCAGTCATCTACGGGGAATCACTATCCAATAGGTATCGATACTTTTGTTACATGGTATCGATACCTGTTGCCTTCAAAAGATATTTTTGTTGTTTTTTTTAGGCTTTTCATTTATGGAAACTTTCTTTTAATAGGTTAATTTTTTGGGATGTTTTGACTATTGTAGAGAGAAATATCATATGTATATATAGAGCTTCCCCTCACAATATTTATCTCACTTAGCTTTTCCTACTTTAAGTACGTAAGGATTTTCCTTTGAAATATTGAAACAACATAACGATTCACGAGAAATTCAACAATCAAAAAGAAACAAGATACCTTGATAAAATCAAACAACTTGCTTTCCAATTGATTCTCCAACTTCAAAAGAACAAGAACAGATTACAAAGTGACTATTACAAATTACTCCTAACTATTTTGAACTAAGTCTAAGTCCTAAATTACTGCCTAAGAACAAACCAAGCATAGCATAGCCATAGTTGTTTGTTGATGATTTGTCTTAAGTATTTTCCTTCTACAACTTCTCTTATTTATAGGCATGCTCTTGGATTTTCTCAACTGCCTCCAATCTCCTGCCCAAAATGTCTTCGAAGTCACTCTTACTTTTGAATTCAAGTTTTCCCTCCAAAGTTCTTCAGCATTTGTTTGAACCCGTTTAGAAATGGACCAGTTTCTCCATGATCTCCACTTTCTTTGATCACATTGTGGTTAAGTTGGGGCAGTTTTCATGCCCCTATTCCAACTTCCTTGATCATGCCCGTAAAGCTTAATTGCCCTACTCATGTATTTAAAGGAGTTGAAACAGCAACGTTTGCTTCCCCTCGCTTCGAACCGGGTAGTTTCTCTTTTCCTTCATTTTCTGAGCGACATCTGGCAATAATTGTCATTCCCTTCAACTGTCCACCAAAACGACTCTAGATTAGTTTATAACGACACTGTCCTTTTAAACGTGTGATTCAGTGTATTCACTCCTTACGTACTTCATTCAATGCAAATGGTCATTGTCACTTTCTGATTGGGTCAATAATTTTCTCATACAAACAGGGGGGCACAAATCACGTGAGTAGTGTAAGTGTGTGTGGGGGTCACAAATCATGTGAGTGGGTGTGAATTTGTATGTATAAGTTGGGTGTGGTTGTAGCATTGTTGTTATGTGCAATAATGTTGTGGGTGCATCTCCTGCATGTAATAGCTGAGGGGGAAAAAATGGGGCTCACTACTCCATTTTAAATTGTAGCCTTAATTTTGATTGAAAATTTTGACGAAAAATTTCACTCAAATTGAATTGAATTCCTCTCTGCCCAACTATCCTTTGCTCTCTTCCACACTAGCTCTCTCTTTTTCTCTCTCTCTGAATCTCGATACTAGAAGAAGCTCGAACAACTTAAAGGTAAAAATTTCAAACGCAAAAGTCTTGGTTGAAAATTGGCAATCACTCACATTTGCCCTGTTTTTGATGTCTATTTTTATTGATTATTCTTCTCATATATGGTTCCAAACACATAAATTGCCCTCATCTAAGCAATACAAAGCTATACTAAAGTTACTTATTATAGAGATACGTATTTTACTCCAATAATCATATTAATATTAATAAGATATTACAAAGCTAATGAATAAAATCACGGCAAAAGGTGATTGCCACTTTTCAATAAAAAATTGGCCCAGGGTCCACTGTAGCATATTTGTAACCCACTAAGGGCCCGTTCCAGTTTCTGGAAAAGTGAGTTTTTTTTGGTCCAAAAAGAAGGGTTGTTCCAGATCTCGAGCCTTCTCTTTTTTTGAAAAATATTCGGCCAAAACGACGTCGTTTTGGTCAAAGGGGCCCACAGTCCTCGAGTGAAATGACCATACTGTCCTTGCCCCATTTTTCTCTTCCAGGGCTTCAGCGGACGTCCACAACAGAAGCAAATCAGCCGCTACTGCAGCCCTCCCTCGTCTCCGCAGCCAGAATTCCCCGTCCCTCCCCCCCTCGCCGCCCTCTCTCTCCCCCTCTCCAGAAGTCAGAACGGGCCTTCAGTCGTAGCAGCCGCAACTGTAGGTCGGTGGTCCTGCCGTACGACTGTAGCACTCGCTCCAAGTGAGTTCCCCTCTTTCTCTTTCCCCTTGTCTTCACAAGCACCAGATATGTGGTTTTTACGGCCTCGTCGCCGTCCTTTGGCTCCGGCGAAGGTAAGAAAGGTTACCCCTCCCTCTCTTACCTTCTTCGTCTGGTGTAACGATTCTTAGGTTTCCCAGCAGCGACGGCGAGGAATTTGGCCGAACTCTCGCACTGTTTTCAGATTACTCCAACTGGGTTTTGATGCTGGATTTTCATATATTGTGTGTGTTTGATTCAAAAGTTTTCAGATTACTCAGTCTGGATTTTATTTTCAATGTGGATTTTTAGTGTACCCAAATCGAAGTTAAAATCAATAGAGTTTGGCGGTGGTTTTGATTTCGTGAATTTTGGATGTTGGTGGCCGGTGGTTTTGATTTTGATTTTCCAACTGATTTGGATTTGGATGTCGGTGGTTTTACTGCCAGTTTGTATTGCATGTTGTGGTTGTTGAAGTAATTAGCACATGGTTAGCTTGATTTACATTTGACAAAAAAAAGAACGAGTTCATATTAGTCACACTTGCATGTCAATCCTGCATTGTCCATAGATGTCAATCTGCGTGCTATTTCCTCTGCATTTTACAACATATGAAGCCATATTTGTTAGCTGGAGGTAAGAATTATAGCTTTTGAAGCCTAAGGCATCTGTGTTGATAATTGATATATTGACAAAGACATTGATTATTTTGGTGACCTCCCATATTTTGGAATGAAGAATATTTTTGCATATTAGAATGAAAGACTAGAATTAAGTTAACTCCACTGTTCTAATCCAAACCCACTCGTACTATGTGTTTTCCTATGTACGTTTTTCTGTAATACTCGTACGGCATAAGACCTTGTAATATTGTACAAATCGATGTCATATTTGGGACTTCTACCGTGTTTCAAATGAATGCATGGGTTTTCTAGTTATGCAAATGTTAATTCCGTCACATTATTGTAATCTGAATTTTTTTACCTAAACAACTATGTTTTTTTTTTTTCCAAAGCATGTCGTCACCGGGAGGCGGACGTGGTAAGGGAATTAGGTCAACCCCTCGCAAAGCCATCTTGCAGCCTTCAGAAGAACAAAACTTCTCGCAGGTTTCACCACGACGACAATTATCGCAGTCTTATGAACAACCACACTTCTCCCAATTTTATGACCAACCAAACTTCGACCAGGCTGCACAAGAAGCCAACTTCTTGCAGTCCTCACAACATACACATACTAGCATGTTGTCACCAAGCGTTGGACGTGGGAGGGGCATGAGGGCAAGCCCCCGTAAGACCTTTTCCCATGCCTCACGACATCCAAACTTCTCTTCACAAGACCAACAGTTCTGGCAGCCTTCACCACAAATATATCAACCCACGTGGTCACCGAGCTGTGGACGTGGGAGGGGAATCAGGACAAGCCCTCGCAAAGCCTTGTCTCAACCTTCAAAACACGCATATGGAATGCAGCATGCACAACAACCCTACTTTTCCCAACCTCCATATTACCCGAACACTATGACCATGGAAAGGGCAAAGTGGACATCTCCGTTTGTAAAGTCTTTCCTTGAAGCATGTGCGGAAGAAATTGAGGAAAATGGTCGGCCAGTCAATGGGTTCAACAAACAAGCATGGGCGAGGATTGTGAATGCAGTCATGGGGAAGACGGGAAGGAAATTTACCAAAAAGCAATTGAAGGACAAACATGACCGCTTGAAGGAAGAGTGGCGGGCATGGATTTTGGTTGCGGAGGACAAACGGCAGACGGGACTTGGTAGGAACCCGGAAACGGGTGCAATCACGGGACCTGATCACTGGTGGGATGCTATGATCGCTGTAAGTATCACTAACTTTGCTTGTTATTTTTATGCAGTTAAGGTCTACACATTTTACCATGTGTTTGAATGGAGCACCATTGTATTTTTGTTCATGTGCATGGACTAGGTGGACACCCAATTTGTTTACATTTCTTTTAAATCACCAAACTACGCACTGCTGCCTGCTGATAACTGACATTCTAATATTGTATTGCTCATTTTCAACTATTTGATTTTCGGAATTCTGAACTAGTAGTATTGTTTGCTGTCTGCTGACGCATGTTTGTTATGCACTATATTGTTGGTAGGCATTAATGAATGAAAACATACTAGCATGTTTTTGAAACCTGGTAGGCATTTTTGTCGTTTCTCTTAAATGTTTTTTATCTTGTCATGCATTGCCTTCCATTCTAGCCCAGGTACTTGCAAGCACTGCAGTGCATACCTTTTAACGAGAGTATGGTATTCCTATGCCAATAAATGGGGAGGCTTTTTAAGACCTTAACACAGTGCATCGGTTTGGTTAGGCAATATTAGTTCATTCAGGTGCTCCTTAATCTCTTGGATGCTCCAGACTTGGCAACATTTAAGAGCACGTGTTCATATTTCTGTCAGCTGAGCATCTTGTTGGTATTTTCATTGGTACTCAACCATGATACGTCAATTTTAACTGGTGTATTATTGTTGACTTTTGGTTTTCCACAGCTTGGTCAATTTCTGGTTTATTTTTACCATTCTGTATTGGTAATTGTCATAGTTGATGTGCAGAAGTAGCGAATAAGAAAACGATTGCCTCTCTCTTTCTTTCAAAATTTTTTACCCACGCGTGTGACAAGAAATTTGGCCAGGTTTTTGTAACAAACGAATTATTTTATGCATGTGCAATAATCTGATTGAAATGCTAAGGCAAGTACAGAGGACATATTTCTATAGATTTGGCAAAATCTCTTAGTTGAGATTGTGAGGAGAAAATCATTTTTGGCGCGTCTTTCCTTTGATTTCTGGTCACTGTTTCAGCACCTGCTTCACGACATCCAATAAAGTCACTGTATCAGCACCTGCTCACTGTATCAGCACAGCCATGCTGGTCACTTCCATTTCCTTTTCAAATGCTTTACAAGTGTTAAATTAGTACTTTGGGGGGCCATGCCACACCAATGGAGCCATGACTGGTCCTCCCATGCTTATATGTGTGTGGGCCAGATTTACAATGTCATTTCTGAATTATTTTGTCATATAGCCATGTCTAGTCTTTAATTCCATTGGAGTAAAGGTTGAAGTGACCAGTCAATACATGCATTCAACTTCTGGCATTGTTTGTGTTTTCTTTCTACATAGATAGAAACTTGGGTTTATGCACTGGCCAATGACCAGTTTATGTTATGTGTCAAATATATAATATTGTTTTCTATGTAATCGTGTATGTAGGATTACTAATACTAGAGGATGTTGGAAGCGAATTATGATGGTAGTTTATACTAATTACAACTCTTTTCTGCAGTATTTCCAATGGTAAAACTATTTCAAGAGCTAGAAAAACTAATAACTTGTTGATACAAGTACTTGAAGCATCCTGTAAACGTAGGCCATGCTACAATACAAAAAGATGACAGTAGACTGACTTCTTTTGTCATGTGGCAGTTGCATTTGTTGTGTGGACCCGAATTTATTTTGTTTTGCTCTCTTCAGCAGTTATGCACATGGATAGTACAAGTACTTTTCAAGAGTAGAACAAAGGACTGCTGCCTTTTTTATTACAATCTGGTCAATGAATTCCACTTGCACATGGAATCCAATGATACCCCTATATGAGCCACAACTAAACAGCCTTAAGAACTAGTTCGTTTTCCTTCTCAAACTTCTATTTCACTAACATGTACAGAAAAGTACTTAAGAATCAGCTATTGAAGAAAGAGGTTTGAAGATCCATTGTGTGTTGCATTCAGCTCATTTTTGCACCTTTTAGGTACTGCCATTAACCCTCTTGTTAACTACGTACCTGCTTTTTTTGTGCCTGTTTTTGCTTTGTCTTAAATGCAGCGAAATAGCCATGTTGCAAAGTTCAGAGACCGAGGTTTGGAACACGAGGGCCTTATGGGCCGTGTCTTTCGCGATATTACGTCCATGGGAAATGAAGCTATCTTTCCTGGTGAGGGGATGGAGGAAATTGGGGAGGGATCCGGTGACTCGGAGGGAATGCATGTTGAAGGTGGGTCAGTCCCACAATCCCAAGAGCAGTACATCACTCCGGTAGGCAAGGGTAAACAGCCAGGAGGGCAAACCTCAACAGTGGGCGGGTCATATTCCTCGCATAAGCGTAAGTTTAGCGATGTCCACGAGGCAATGTCCGCGTCCTTTGCCGAATCAGTTGACCGTTTCAAGTCCACTCCAAGTATAGTCATTAATCGATCTGGACACTGGGGCATCGAAAACGCAATTCGAAAATTGGACACCCTTCCCATGTTTGAAGTCGAGGGACAAAATGTTGCATTTCACAGCTGGGCTTGTCGTCTTTTCGAGAGACAACAACATAAAATTGATATTTTCTGCGAGCAGAAAAATATGGCCAATGCTATTCAATGGCTCCGTGATGAGCACGCTTTGGCAGTGGAGAGGTACAACACGACTCCCCCGACTCAACGGAGAGGCCTTCAACCCCCCCCCTTTCCTCATGTTCCGGACGAAGATAATGTTTAGGTGTTTCGACCTCGGCAAAACTGTTCCATGCCTTCATCTTATTGTCGTCAACTTTTCAATTTGGTTGATGTTAATGGGTTTGTTGTTGGTGGTTGGTCGTGATGAGTGTGAGAAAAAAAACTTTTATTTCACTTGTTCATATGTCGTGTCGTACGTTTTGCTTAACATTTGCTGTTATAACATTCTCGAGACTATGTTATCTACTTATTCAGGTTTGTTGTTTCCAAGTAAGTTGGACCGTAAACAAAGCTGTTTGATCTCGTGGATGAGCAATATTAAATTTTCTTCCTTTTTATTAAAAGTGAAATGATGGAGTACAAAATTGCATTGCCCGGATTAGGTAGTAATATCAGTAGGACATTGAAGGCTTGAATAAAATTTGCTGAACATTACCCCGTTTAATACTTGTACCCAATTACATGAATTCTTCTTGTAGGGAGGTATGGATCCGGCAAGCGGAAGCTACTTCGGTAACAATGAAAATACTGGAGCCAACAATTTGTTCGGAATTTTTGGTGATGGGACAAACTACAACGACGGAGATTTGTGCAACAATGTAAATTATGTTCACGCCACTAACTCATCGAACACAATACCGGAGATTTGGTCACGAGTTGGTAGTGGAGCACCATTGGGGAGCACGTCAAACGCAAGTCTCTTTCGTAATGAAGAGACCGAAAATGGGAGTTGTTACGGTGGGACTGGCCACGGGAGTTCGTCCAATCAATGCAGTGGGTTTCAGAATGAAGGTATCGAAGACGGGGGTGAATATGGTGCAAGTGAAACGGAAGAGGAGGATCCCATGGAAACCGATGAAAGTTTGTTACTTGAAGATGAAGATGATGTTCCTGAACATGTCGCACACGCTGTCTACCAGAAAGATATGCAATATCTTCAAATGCTTAAGAATCACGCACTTGAGTACGTCCCAGTTGAGATCGTGAGGATACCGTACCATACGTCTACACACAACGGTTTTGATTGGGTTATGTCAGTCTTAACATGCCCAAATCCTAGACGGTGTCCTGAGAACTTCTCCATGACAAGCGAAGTTTTCGTGAAGCTATGCGAAGAATTGGTTTACAAATATGGCTTCCACACTATACGAAGACATGCAATCGGAATTTTTGAGAGCCTGGCAATGTTTTTATGCATATTGCGTGGATGCTCCTTAAAACTCGTGGGGGAGTTATTAAACCGTGGGCAGGCTACTTGTTCAAGGCAAATCAATAAAGTATTGCTTTGTGTGACGCGTATGGCGAAAGAAGAGATTCAACCGCGCGATAATCACCCACATTCTTACTTGTCACGTAGACCTCAGTATAGACATTTCATGGTGAGTAAGAAGCTTGTATATTAATATGTACTTTGGTAATTTTTTAATTTGCTAAACATATAGTGTTTGACGTCACCCCAATAAACTAATGTGTCATATACATCATTCACAGGATTGCATCGGGGCGATGGATGGTACGCATGTACTTTGCAACCCGCCGCCGAAAGATGCGACAAAGTATTTTGGTCGCAAGGGTGGACACACGATGAACATACTAGCCATTTGCGATTTTGATCTCTGCTTCACATTTGCCTCAGCTGGATGGGAGGGATCGATGCACGATTACCACGTTTTCAAAGAATGTGTTTATGGCAGGGGCACACATATGTTTCCCCATCCGCCAAACGGTAATGTTGTTGTCCCAGATGAACAAGTTTTTTTCGTAACATTTTTTTTTGTAAAATGCACAATTACAACCAAGTAATGCTTTGATTATATTTACACGTGATTAGCCCCAACTCATGCTCCGCCCATCATTAGGCATTTGATGTGTCGTTTTTGAAATAAGGTCATGCCATATTCAGGTAAATACTACTTGGTGGACAGTGGCTATCCAAATTGCGACGGATATCTCGCACCATACAAAGGCTACACGTACCACCTAGAAGACTTTAGGCGTTCACGAAAACGACATATGGATCCGTACGAATATTATAACAGGTGGCACTCATCACTTCGTTCTGCAATTGAGCGGACATTTGGGGTGTGGAAAAGTCGATGGAGAATGATGAAGGAGACCTCAACATATCCACTTCGCATTCATAAACTGTTTGTTATTGCTTCCATGGCAATACACAACTACATTATACGGAATTCTGTACACGATGACGAATTGGAAGAAGCGATTTGGAAGGACGAGAGGTACGTGTTCCAGGATCTGCCAGACATTAATCCCATGTATGCGGCGCAGGAGGACACTGAAGGTTTCATATATCCTCAGTCTGCAAATACTTTGGACATGGAAGTTGTGCGGCATGGCATAATGAAAGCCTTGAACGACGATCGGGCAAGTGTTGAACGACCACAACGTCGACAAAGCAATTGACCTGCGGAGTGTTAATTCCCTTTTCCTGGAGAACATTCTTGTACTTGGGTTATTCTATCGTCTGTACTATTGAAAAAATTCATGGTATGGTCAGGCAAAATTTGTTTTCTGTTTCGTACTCAGTCCTTTGAAATACATTTGGTCCATTGGAGCCGACGCCCTACTATTATTGGTTTCCGTCTGCACACATTGCATAGAAAGTGCTGGATTCCTAACGTTCGGTAACGATTTTTGCGGTTTTAGCAGAAATAACTTGTCATGCCTCGTTCCAGAATAGCACCTTATCAACCTATCCCGATACGACATGCGGCTACAACCCAACGACAGCTATTAGCAAATCCAGAGAATAAATAAGAACTGAAATTCAACAGCCACATTTTATTTACATCTCAAAATAGCTGTCATTTACAAACTACAACAGAAGTCTGTCAAGACATAAACTTTACATAACCAACTATCATCCAAAATTAAATTAAGCAAATATCAACTACGGGCCGGGAGACAAGACTCCCACAGGCCTCAACCACGCACTCCTCGAGCGAGTCACAAAACGCAAAACGCGACCTGTAGTGGACACCAACCTATACCTGCAAAACTGGAACCCCAAACGAGTTCCAGGAGTGTAAATGAGACATGGATGTTGTTCAATAGAATCAATAAATAAATCCCTCATCACCGTTAATTAAGCATAGGTAATTAATCGACACAAAGTCATTGAATCGCCACGATAATGGCAGTATCTCGACACAAAGTCATAATTTTGGCATAAAGCCAATTCATCGTCACAAAGTCAAAAGTACGACACTAAGTCCGGCTATTAGCCGTTATTGCTCTTCGATACAAAGTCATAGTTCAATATCACAAGTTCATTCCAATTGAAGAACATCTATGAAATGAACACTCACCTCGGTCTCCAACAAAAAAGGAAAACCAACAAAAGCTCACTCCCTATGTGGAGTCGCGGTGCTCGTTGTCACCTCCGAACCTAGCATATAATCCACACTTATGAGTACAAAGTCCAAATTCTCATAACAAGGTATTGAATAACCGCACCAAAGCCACTACAAGCTCCAACTTCCCTTTTATACTAATTCTCAGCAATACATCATCTAGTTTAGTCAAATTTCGCATCTAACTCATATTTTAAGCAACTATAAACACATATTGGAGCACTTGTAGGCATGTTTTCAGAATATGCAATCAATTTCCAGCATATCCTACTAGTTTCCTGCATGTAATAAATAATTCATGCACCTTCCAATGATTTACAGCAGCTACATAAATGATTTTGTCATCCAAAAGACAGTTTTCAGCAATCAGTTCACAGTTACAGCACCTATAAGTCATCTTTTTAGCATTCTGAAACCAGTTTTGTGCACCTAAACAACCACTCAGCTCTAAGGTTGCATTTTCAGCAACTAAGCTTCAGTTTTCAGCATGCTTACATCAATTCCTGCACTTTAAACCATAATTTCAGCGCATAACGCATACTTCCTGCACATATCACATATTTCCTGCACCTATAAATTATTTTCAGCAGTTATATAAGCGAATTCAGCATCCAAATGTCAATTTTCCAGCAACCAAAACTCAGGTTCAGCACCTATAAATCCAGTTCCACCACCAAAATAATTGTTTTCAGCATACAAACTACTTGACCTACTAATTTCAGCACATACAAGCAGTTACCATAGTAAAATTTCATGCAGAAACTCAAGTAATAGTATCCTAGTCATCAAATCCAAGTTCCAACTTCTAATTTTTCTACTTCCAATCTCACATGACTGTTCCAGAAGGAAAAGAATGCAAGTAAGGGTCAAACTTGATTTTCTAGGGTACCAAAAACCCTCCTGATACAAAAACCAACAGACCCAATTCACGAACATGAAAAGTACCTAGTTTTTTTTCAAGTATAAGAGACATCAAGGAAAGAGAAAGAGAATAGCTTACTGAGTTGGCTCAACTCTCTTGCTCCTCTCTTCACTCTATGCGTCTCCCTCCCTCTCTCTCTCTCTCTCTCTCTCTCTCTCTCTCTCTCTCTCCCAAACGGGGAAGAGAAGTCCTCTGCCTTTGGAACCTCACGAGCTCCATTCCAAAATCCCACATTGAACCATCTTTCAGTCAAGAAATCATAGAAATTAGTACCTCCAATGTGATTACGAGCCTCAAATGTGGTAAAACTAAGATAAAACCATGGAAAAAATGTCTCTGAAAAAACCATCCATGGAGATAGGCTTGGAAACCATCTCCGAATTAGGTTGACACATTCTTGCCTATCTGCTGAACAATCTCCCACTAAAATGTACATGAATTCTCCCATTTTGTGGCTTCTTTGAAGCCCATAGCACAAGTACACTCATGCAACAAGCATATATTCCCCAAAGGCCTCACTCTCCTTCATCAAGCATTCAATAGTGAAGATATACATGAGCACAATTTATAGTAGCCAAATTCGTGCTAAACACACCACATGCTTGTCCATGATATGAATAGATTCCAAAATTCAAAACCATCAGCACGGCAGTTTAATACCAATCAAGATGTACAGGACAAGAAAGATAAAAATGCATTGAATTGGGCGTATATTGTACAAATAAGGTAAGTAATGCGCTGCACTGGAAGTGGGCACATATTCTAGTGCATAATCATACACTCTTTGACAATTGTGTAGTCATATGCTTCATTAACCCTGAGTCCTAACTGTGAAACATTTGATCATTATGTTTTTTTGTTTATGGACAGTTTGATGTCCATTTCCCCAGGCTGCCCGGGGTTTGGATTTGTGGTTCCAAATGCGGCTTCACCGCCATACCCCACAAATATTTGATGCAATTGAAGGTTTACCCAAACACAAACTAAATAGGGGCAAAATAAACTGCACAGCAATAGGACAGCCATAACTGTTTTATGCAACGGTCGATTACGATCCAATCGAACCCCTAGTCTAAAACGGAGACACACACCCGCACACATAAAGAGAGAGAAAGATAGAGACAGGAACCTTGGTCGTGTGGGGGCTGGGGTGTGGTGCTTGACAGATTGTGGACACAATTTCCTGAGACCGTATGTTTCGCCCGAGCTTCGGCCGAACCTGAAGAAGATTTGAAAAGAGAGAGAGAGAGAGAGAGAGAGAGAGAGAGAGAGGGAGAGGGAGAGGGAAAGAAGAGGGAGGGCGTCTGGGGAAGAAGAGGGAGGGAGGGCGTCTGCTCTGTGCGTCAACAAAGAGGGAAAGAAGAGGGAGGTCTTCTGGGGAAGAAGGGGAGGGAGGGCGTAGGTCTGCTGTTAGCGTCAACGAAGAGGGAGGGCGTCTGGGGAATTTTAATTTGTAGAAGGGGCAATATGGTCATTACAGCAATAATCATTTTAAAAAACAACAACTGCTTAGGGGAAAGTGGAACGGAGATTCTGTTTCGGTACTGTTCATGACGCGAAAAATCACTTTTTCAAACAGAAGCAAAACTGGAACAGGCCCTAAGTCCACTTATCAAGTTTTAAACCCATTAAGTCCACTAATATGTATTTGGTAAGGCATAAAGTCCAATTCAATATAAAAGAGTTTTAATGCTTTACAGATTTACCCTTTCATTAAAATCTGAAAATATAATCCGTTTATCCCATTATCCCATCCCATTATCCCTTATACGTTTGAATTCACGATGAGATTTATACGTTTGAAATCACGCTGAGATTTCGGGATTCAACAGTTACACCATGGAATAGAGCGAGACAGAGAGGAAGAACAGCAACGCAAAAACTGTTTGATCGCTCACAAATCTTCTCTGTTTCTCGTCTGTCGTCTCTCTTTATTGGATCAAGCAGTGTCGCCAACCTTCATTTAGGGTATCTCTCTCTCTCTCTCTCTCTCTCTCTATTGATCTCCTGATCTGTATATCTTTGTTGGTGTTGTTGAAGTTGTTGTTGAAGTTATTGTTGTACAGTTGATTTGCATGTTGAACTGAAACAGTTCGTATCTAACATTGTTATAATTATATAACGTTATATGACTTTCTATAATATCCTCCAGTTGGTTTCTAACATTGTTATAATTATATAATGTTATATGACTTTCTATAATATTCTCTAGTTGGTTTCATATACTATGTATATAGTGTTATTCTTTTTGTATAACGTTATTGCATTATATAACGTTATTGATATTTCATAAAATTATATAACAGAGTATATTTGGTTTTGTAGAGTTATAAAGTTATATAACAGAGTATATTTGGTTTTGTAGAGTTACCATGAACATATTTGTTTAAAACTTTGTCCTCTTTTTGATATTTCATAACATTATTTGTTTTTTTTTTTTGGGTTTGTGTGCAGTTGTCATGGATTCAACAATCATGTTTATTTGTAAGTATGGGGTACAGATTTTTCCATTGAGGTTATCGGGGGGTGATAGGTTGAAGGATGTATTAAGCAGCATTTGTAGTAGGTGGAAGAATCTGTTGGTGGGGAGTTTTTCTGTTTCTTATGCTTACGAGGATGGTTTTTGTGTTCTTCTGAATGAATCTGACTTTGAGAACATGCTTTTCTTGTTTAGTAATTGTGAGCGCATAAATGCAAAGGTTGATGAGAATGAGCATAGTAGCATGTTAATTGTTGGTAGTACTATTGATGAAGTGGGTGTTGACGATGAAGTTGTTGATGATGACGTAGAATATGTGGATATAATGGACCCTGCGGAAAAGTATTGTAAACATGCGGAGACTAGGTTTTTGACAGAACCATGGGCTTATTTGATAGAGGGTGTTGGACAACAATTTCCAAAAGGTGTGAAGGAGTTCAGGACTGTGTTGGCTAAATATGCGATTGAGAATGGCTTTTTGTACCGTTTCGTGAAGAATGATTTATATAGGGTTACGGCTGTTTGTGTTATTACAGGGTGTGAATGGCACGTGCATGCAATTGTAAATAGAACGAATGGAGTATTTCATATTAAAAAGTGTCATAATGAGCATAATTGTGGGTCAACGTACCGAACCAATAAGCATAAACGCGTGTCATCCCGTCTTGTTGCGAATGAGATAGCTGGGATTATCGAGAAAAAACCCAAGACTTCTCCAATTGACATGCAGGATTGGTTTCTAGACAAGTATGGTCTTGATTTGTGCTATCATAGTGCGTGGTTAGGTGTTGAGAAGGCCAGGGGGGATTTGTATGGAGATTATGAAGGTTCATTCGATAGGCTTCGGTGGTACGTTGAAGCTGCAAGGGCTACGAATCCGGGGAGCGTATTGAGGCTTGAATCTGATCCTGTAACCAAGGAGTTTTCACGGTTGTTTGTGTCGTTTGATGCTTGTATAAAGGGGTTCAATTACTGTCGGCCTTTTCTATGTCTTGATGCCACCCATCTTAAAGGTAGATTCAAAGGAACGCTACTTGCCGCAACAGGGAAAGATGCAAATCAATGTATGTTTGTATTGGTTGTTTATGTTTTGACCTTCCTTTTTTATTTTTTTATTTTTACAGTTTTGAATATATAACATTATATGTTTATGTTTTGACTTTAGTTTGTAAATAACGTAATATGTTATCATTTATGTGCAGGTTTATTCCCTATTGCTTTTGCAATTTGTAATGCTGAGAATGATGCTAATTGGACTTGGTTTCTTGGTCTTTTGAGAAGTACACTGTCCACTCGTCCTATTACCTTTATTACTGATCGTAACCCAGGTCTTGTCAACAACATTCCTGTTATGTTCCCCGGTTGTCATCATGCATACTGTCTTTATCACCTACAGTTTAATTTGAAGGATCACTTTCCTGGTCGGTTTAGGAAAGGTTTTCGCAATAGGCTCGTCGAATTGTTCAACAAATGTGCATATGCTTCATCGGTGTCGGTTTACAAAGCTGCAGAGGAAGAGTTTTACCAATTTGGTGGAGATAAAGCTAGGACCTTTATTGCAAGTGTCCCCAAAGAGCATTGGAGTAACGCGTATTTCAAAGGTCAACGGTATGGCGAGATGAGCTCTAGTGCTGTGGAGTCGTTTAACAATTGGATTCTTAAAGCTCGTGAAATGCCTGTATTTTATTTAGTTGATGAGCTTCGTCGCAAAATTATGAAGCAAATGGCTGCTAGGAGAGTAAAGTCGATGAAATGGAATTCAGTGATTTGTCCGAATATGGATAACAAGTTAGCACACTTTATCAAGAAAGGAAGGTCGTGGAGGATCATTATGTCGAAGGAGGGTTTGTATGAGGTGCGCTGTCCTCCCCCGAAGGTAGTATCTGTTGAGGAAAGGACGTGCTCCTGTGGTCAATGGCAGTCTACTGGTTTCATGTGTAGGCATGCTGCAACAGTCATTATAAAAGCTTGTGGAGGGGAAGGAAATTTGGTGGACCACATGGATCCGTTATACCTTGTTGATGCGTGTTGGCGTGCATATGAATACCCCATATATCCAGTGGTAGAGAGTGACATTCCTGATTTTACCAAGGAAGGTGACCGGGTTATAAACCCTCCACGGAATAGGCGACCAGCAGGTAGGCCCAAAGTTAAGCGCATTCGTTCAAGGGGTGAAGAGTCATATACTAGGCAAAATAAGTGTGGCCGGTGCCACAAGGCTTCAAAGCACAACCGGAGAACATGCAAAGAACCAACTGATATATGAGGCAATGAGTCAAATATGGGAATAAATGGGAGATTAGGATGAAGAATTGAATAAAGTTGGGGTTTTTTATTTTTTATTTTTCCTTATTCATGTTGAAATATTAAGATTGTTTATTTTGGATTATGTTCTTTTGGATTATGGATACATGAAGAGTTTACAGTTTTGTAGTCATGAGTTGTGCACGCTTTGGGTTATTGACGTTATATAACATTCTATATTATTCTCCTGTTCAGGTACTCCTGTATATAATGTCATTGTAGATATTTGACTTTACATATAACGTTATATATTTGTGCCACACTACTGTATATGACCATATATGTTGTACAAGTTATCAAATTCATTGCAAAACATGTGCTTGCAAAACTAGTTTATGGAAAGAGAAACTGCAGCCAAAACATTAGCCAAAGCACTTTTTTTGTTTTCTCTTATTCATGCTTACATATTAAAGTTGTTTCTTTTGGGTTATGTATATATGAATAGTTTCATGTGCACAGTTTGAGTTGTGCACATTTTTCCTGTATAGGTACTTCTGTATATAATGTAATTGTAGATATATAACGTTATATATCACATTACATACCTTTGCCATACTACTGTATATGACCATATATGTTATACAAGTTGTCCATTTCACTGCAAAACTTCTGCTTGGTCTTGGTATAGTTTGTGGAATATAAAAATATATACAGAAACTGCAGCAGATGAGATTGCAGCTATATAATACACCATCTTTTCTTAAAAACAGTAGCAGAACATCACAGGTGGTGATAAACATGAGCAGTACCAAGCATTGAACCATATAACATGCGATTTTATTTACAATCCAGTGGTCAAGTCAAAGTTTGTTTGGAGTGAACCATACAAGAGTTTAATACCATATACTCCTCAAAAGAAATCTGGTTAGTACCATGTACTCCTCAAAAGAGATCTTTCTTCTATCTTTACAAAAAAAATTAAAACCATATTTATCCCGAGGACACCACTTCACTTCCCATATCATAAACACTTTCATCATCAGCTCACTCTCCATCGCCCTAACGGTTATTGCAGCCTCTTCCCCATCCGCCTGGCTTCCCATTTCTTGATTGTCCAGCTTCTACCTTCATCGTTCAAAAATCGAGAGACTAAACCAGCTCTAAACTGATCAATTTTAGTCTTCGTCAGTGTTTTTGGGATTGGCTCAAGGTGCGCCAATAGTTCCATGAGCATGCAGACGATAACCCCACAATCAACCCTGCATATTTTGATCCAAACAGATATGATAAATTTATTTGTAGTTCTTTGCAAACTGCTCTATGTAAGAGTTTTGTGGTGGTTCGAAGCTTACGATGTATCTTGCTGCTGTGGAGCATTTTGAGGTGAGCAGATTGGAGCATCGAAATTTTGTTCTTCAAAGAGTACTTCTGTACCGGTACTTTGGTTTTTCAGCTCAGCATGCCTGTCCTTCATGTAATTCTCCACGTACTTTTTCTACATTTATAAAGCACAATGTTAGTGGTGTTGATATTGTTCGTGAATGGATTTATGAGTGTTTGGTTATATAGAATTAGTAATTGTACCACAACAATAGCGTCTTTCATAACTGGATCTCTGCCGTCTCTCTTCTTCAATGAATTGTAGTGCATCCACTTCTTTTTCCTGACATCAAATAACAGAAGGGTCCAATGGTACGGTGTAAATTTTATCGGTTTGTCCCCGCTGCCATTCATTGGGAAAACCAAGTACTGATAGTATTTAGTCCCATGTTGCTGGACGTTTTGAAACACACGATGAAGCTTTGTGTCGAGCAGAACTGTTCTCATATCACTGTTCTCGGTGTGCAGTATAGTCTGTTGCATTGCAAAATCTTATAAGGACAGTAGATAGATGAACATATATGTAATGCCAAACAAACTATTCAGCAATAACTTACGAGTTATCAGCACAGAGTGGGTAAATATGTAAAGATCACTTAATGCAAACTTTTCATATGATCTTATATAATTATATTAGGTTATATATATAACATTACATATGACTGGTTTTTAGAGTTACGTATGCCGTCCGAAAATATATGACCATATATGTTTGCAACATTGTCCAGTTACTGACAAGACATTGGCACTTCCTTTCATTAGCTCAACTAGGTGCTATATACAACTTAACAGCAGTGTGCAAAGCAAAACTAAACATAACATATGCTGCACGATGCTGCACGCAACAGAACAACAGCAACATCTTAAAATCAGCAAGGTTACTATAACCTTATATGCAAAGGAAAACATGTCACAATCTGATATAACCTTATATGCAAAGGGGTGTTGTCACAATCTGATACAGAAATGGTTGAGACAACAGATTGCAGCCGTATAATTCACCATATTTACTTTAAAACATTATCCAAGACAGAAAACTCATAGCAGATCAGAGGTTGTAAGGAACAGGAGTTGTAACCTTACCCACCGGACTAACATAAATACAACAGCACCAGAACTAAAGCCCAATATAGTAGACAGTTTATCATATATAACATTAAATAATCAGGCATTTATGAAGCAATGTAGGGGTTTCTTACCCAGATAGTGCATGGGAAATATGCAACATTACGATGGTTGATATCATCTTTGTCCATTTGGAGTGTTAACATACGAGCGAGACCGTCAATCATCTGCATTAGTATGCATATTCAACTTAAACATAATTGACCAATAACCAATTTGTAGCACTATTTAAGATAGGACTTCCATACCCAGTTTGACACGTCCCCTCCTTCCAAAAGTTTCATGATATCTTCCAGGGGTACAACTTCTCTCGTCACATCATTGGTCCAGACAGTGCAACTGTTATCACACATTTGTACCAAAAACAATATCAAGGAAGGTTGCAGTTGCCACTAAGAATATTTAATGCCAAATAAATATCAGGTTATATGACGGAAATGCAAAATTAAATTTATGAGATTGTATGTAATGCAATATGTCCATATGAGGTTTTATAAGTGTAAAATATTTTGCTTACGTGAGATCTGCGTCCGAACAGTCAACAATTTGTTGCAATAGGATCGAATCCTTTTTTGGGAGCAAGTTAATCAACGGTGATTCACTTGGATTCCACTTTTGTTTCGATTTTTTCTTTGTCCCCTTTTTCAGATCAACGTAGACATAATCGTCTAACCTCTTCACCACTCTGCTTTCAGTTTTCTTCATTCCTCTAGTCAGTGATGATGATTTCACCTTTACTTTGGTTTTCCCCCGCTTCCTTGTAGGTGTGTCCACTTTTGCATCCGGCACCATTGTGTGGTCTGGGTCACTCTCATCATGGACAATTTCAAACCCTCCTCCTCCTTCTTCTTCTTCTTCTTCTTCTTCTTCTTCTTCTTCTTCTTCATCTTCTTCTTCCATTTTCTTAATCCCATGTTCCTCTATCCCGGCATCCACTTTTTTAGCCTTGGACTCTTCCTCACCCCCATTTCCACCTGTCTGTTTTAACAAACAAAAGCACAAATCATAACTGAATACTTATTACCTACATAGGATTATTAAAACCTATAATATATAACCTAATATATTATACGTACCCGATACATTTGTGTTACATTGTGTGTCAGAAAATCATCAATTGTATCTGCGGCAACTTCCAGTTTTTCTTCAGCAATGTCTTTATCTATGATCATGCCACCAATTTCTGTTTGTAAAGTAATGTTTTCGTGTTCAAGGTGGTCTTTGTCAAACTGTGCGGAAATGCCTTCGAATCCAAAACCAGGTTTTGGATATTGGGGATGATTTGTAATCCACTTTCTGAGTTCAGAAATTGTGCGATTTTTCTCCTCGTTTTCCTCCCTAAGATCTGAAATTGTCCGGTCCTTCTGCAAATTTTCTTCTGTCAACTTTCTGATTATTCCTTGAAGGGTTACAACTTCATCTTGCTCATCATCCGTCTCCTCGTCGCTCGACTTCTCAACTTCTTTCTTCATCTTACTAGCCATCACATCATCCTTGTGTCGGGGAAATTGGGAACACCGATACAACTCTTCCTCCTCGCCGTATGGCTCCAACTCCGATGAGAATACCTTCAAAACATGACAATAAACGATTATCTATATATATCACATCTAGCACCAAAACTGTTTTATAATTGATCAACATAAAAATATAACTATATATAACATTTACCGATTGCGGATCAAGAGAGTCCAAGTTGTTTGTGCGTAGTGCCTTGGTTAGGTCACTAAGCCTCCACTTTATGAACCTTGGTATGATTTGTGGATCTCCTTGGTTAATTATAGACACATGCTCACAATGCCAATACTGTTTTCGAATGAAGGCACAAATTAGTTGAAAACATACCAAACATTTAGGAAAACTATAAGACTTAACAAGAGGGAAGTGATTGTTACCATAAGCCCCAATACGCATCCTCCAACTTTTGTTGGTTTTGAAGAAGCCCTTTTGTTTAGTTCTTGGATCACCTCTTCGGTGATGAATGTTGCCCAATCGTAGGAGGTGCTATTATCCAAATATTCGATGAACTCCAAGTAACCCCAACTTACTCTTGCTTGTGTATTTGCCATAAACAATGTCCCTATCAACAAAATGCATAGGACACGTGCCAAGTCTTTCGCATCTTGCAAAGTGGAGCCTTTAACAGTCTTGGTAAAGAATTCCCTTAGCACTGGAATTGTCAATATCCGTTGGCCTTTGGGACCTGGGCAAAGTCGATCAGCAAAGTCTGATTTCGGGACCCTTGGAGTTGGATTTAGTACAATCCTTGTAGGTCCGGATTGTATTCCAAATATGAGTGTAAACTCTTTCGCCGTTATTTCCACAGTCTTGCCACCCAATTTAAACCTCCCACTCGTCCCCTCATATTGCTTTACTAACTTCAAAACGTCGGTATCACTCTTTCGTACGTAGGCCTCATCCAAATTTGCTTCGACAATACCCAATAAAAGTCCTGCAAATGGTGTCTTCTTGATCTCCTGAACTTGAAGTTGTGTGAATTGCCCAGTAGGAATACTCCTTATCAGTTTTACGACAGTATTTAATGTTGATCTGCATAAAATACATACATTGTTACCATATGTAACCATCTATAATTCAAGATATAACATCATATATGACCTTTCAATAGCCATTAGATTAAATATAACATTATATTTAAGTTAATATGGAACATTGTATAACATAGATAACCATATATATGACAGTTAAAATGATACAGACTATCATAGATAACCATATATATGACAGTCTATAACAACACATATAACCTTTAACTAGTCAGTATGTAGTATATAACATTATATCAATGTTATTATATAACATATAACATTTATATAATGGTGCATTACGATTTAAATGAAACAGAAAGTCATATATAACCTTATATATTATAGGTTATGACAACATATATATCCTTGCACATGTCAGTATGATATATATAACGTTATATCATTGAAATTCAAACACATATTTGGACGTGTCGTTACCTGTACTGAATGGCCCTTCTGAGTTCCGATTTTGTTTGTTTTTGTTGGACTTTTTTGCCCTTTTTTCCTTTTTTCTTCTTCTCGGTTTTCTCCCTTTTAATTTCTCCTTCATCTTCCTCATCCTCATCTTCCTCGTCTTCATCCCATTCATCTTCTTCTTCTTCACCCCTCTTTACCTTTTGCTTCACTTTTGTTTTTCTTTTCAAACTTCCACTCCGGGATACTTGTTTCCCTTTTTTTGCTTTAAACCCTTTGTCCTCCCTTTTTCCGCTGTCCTTACCCCTTTCCATTTTCTTCAAAGCCTCAGCAGACCGTGTGACTCTTTTTGTTGGGGTGTTTAGATCTATATCTTCCTCATTTACGACATTTGGCCTTTTCCTCTTTCTCTCATAAACCATTTCAGACTTTTGCTTTTTCCTCTTTGATTCTGGTGATCCTTTTTGTTTCACTGGGGACACCTTTTTCCGGGGGGGGGGGGGGGGGAGGAAGACTTCACCACCTCAGGCTTATGTGAACTGTCTTCAATAATTATTGCATCAGGGTTTCCTGTGCGTTTCCTTGGTGTTTTCTTCGGCCTCATCTCCTTTGGGGGGTCAATCATTGATAATGGCTCGACATCTATTGCGTATGACACAGGTACCAACTCTTTCCCTGTTCCTTTATGTGTCGTCATTGCTGGACACACAATGAAAGAAGGGATATTAAACCCATGGAAACATACAGGAATAAAGCTACTGATATAACATTTTTATGATCTAACATGCATGGTCAAAAATCAAATGTATGCATATAACCTTATATACCGGGAATGAAATACCAAATCTAATTGTTAAAAATTGATATAACCTCACATACTCGCGAACAAAACCCTATATTAACTTAACCAATAATTAATAGATGAACCCTATTAACAAATCTGGCCACACAGAACATCTATTCACACAGTTTACAACGAAACTAGTATATAACGATCCCGTACAATCGAGTTTACAAATCATGTACAATCAGAACCTTCCTTTATATAACCATAACTATTCACACAGCAAATGTTACATGTTATCTTATTTGGGATTTTATAATAACGTAAACAAACTACATCATATATAACAATATATAACCATATATCCATAAAATTACCAATGGATGTTAATCCACAAATTAACATTCAGTTCACATTTGCAACATATAACCCAATTTTGGTATATAATACCCTAACCTGACATGCCCATGTCTGTTACACAATCAAAAACACAACTTTACCAATATCTTTTCCAAACACCAACATAGCAAATAAATATATAACCATATATACATGCAATAAATTACAAATGTCCATTCAACCATACTCAACGGATCAAGGATTGATATAACCACATATCAATCAAAATCCTAACTTAATTTAACCAATAATAGGCCGATCAGGACCCTAAACAAACCTAACCCTAACTTTTGCAACCCATTCATATAACCATATATATTAAGACAAACATACCTGGTAAACGATGTCGAACAACTAGGACCGACTTTGAACGGTCGAAGAACTACAACTGAACGGGCGACTGACTGGGCGAAGAACGGCGACGATCGGAGAAGGCCGACGAATGCCGTCTAAACTATGGCGCAGAACGAAGTCGAATGATGGCAAACGATGTTGAACAGAAGTCCGACGAAGAAATGGACGGCCGCTTGTGGTGTTTAT
>BPLS01019397.1:0-10895 GCA_019656275.1 Rhododendron kiyosumense
TATATATATATATATGTGTGTGTGTGTGTGTGTGTGTGTGTGTGTGTGTGTTTGTGTCCCATGCAACCATGGTCTTCCCCTCTTACCTCTATATATTATACTTGTTCTTTCCGGCAACGGTGGGTTCTGGGAAGCGCACGATTTACCAGAGACCTTGGGAACTATTTTTTTTTAAATTTTTTTGTTGGCACTTTGTTAACATTATCGTGTTAATTTTCTTTTGTTGTCTTGTTTTTTTTTTTTTTTAAAAAAAAAAAATAGAGGGGCTTGGATGTAGGTTGTGTATTTGCAAATAGCAGTGGTAAAAGAGTTATTGCGCGCTCTCTTCAAATCAAACCCCTCTCAATGCATTTCATTTTCTATTGTACCGTTTTCATCTTTGTAGATTAATGACAAACACTGACAAAACGCCATGCCACACGTCAAAACAAGCTACACGAATAAGCTACTCTCTCGGCAGCTGATGAAGATCACCGTATGAATGGAGGTCCTGGAATTAGAGGAAAAGAAGAATGCGGTGTAACGAGAATGTTTATCTGAAATGAAGAAGCTGATAGACAGGGTAAAGCAATGTTACCTTCGCGAAGTTAAGGTGGATGAGGCAATGTTGGTGGTCGATGGTTGTTTCATCCTCGAATTACCCTACAGATCATCGGAGGTAAGGAAGCTTAATACAGAATTGTAAAATTGGCAGTGCGAAGTTTAGCTTATTACTATAGTAGTATTAGATTACTTGGTACAAAATTTTAAAATTCCATGTAGAGGGAGATTTTCTCCCTTTGCAACACACATATCACACCCTGTATCCTTTTTGTATAAAAATCTTATGATACTGCGGCATATCTTACGATATTATTGCGTATCCCAATTCACAGCGTATCCTACGATTACTTACAGAGAATAAATCATTACATATTTAAGAAGTGGAACACCAAATGCGTACTGATCTTTTCATCTAGTTATATGGTCACATCCAAATCATTTAAAGAAAACTCAAACTCAAAGCTCGAATAAAAGAAAGAACGTATTTCGATCATAGTTTACGTGAATCAGATAATGGCACTTTTTCTCTTCCCTTAGAGACTTGGATTTTTTTATCGTAAAAGCATTTTTTTTCATATATAAAACACTTATTTTTCAAATACTCACCAGATTTTTATACTATAATTAAGTATAACTATTATTTTATTGCCTATTAGCTTCTGTTAACGTATCTTACGATATGCGATATGTATCCAGATTCGATTCATAAAACAAAATAAACGATATCTACCGATATCCGTTGGAATTGATTTTTTACAGGGCCCCATAAAATTTTATTTTAAAATTTATGAATATTTTTCTGTATTTTTATGGGGCCCATTCAAGCCGTGTGTTGGACCGTCCACCGCATTCCATTCGGTGGACCTAGCATTTCTGCTTTTGAATCGGTAGAAATCATTCCCAACATAACGCGTAGTCAGGAATCGTTTGAAATCTTTCCAAACCTCACGAGCAGTGTCGATGGGAATTTCAAAAAACTTGAAAAAAGAAGTAATGGAGCCACAAGATGCATGAATTACGAGTAATATTGTTCACTGAAAAGTGATTTTGACACTTCATATTTAGCCATGAGGACTCTATTTTTTTTTTATTGGCAAAAGAAATTTTATTAGTCTCAATAACAAAGTTACAAAAATTAAAAGAAAACTGGAAGAAGACATCACAAACAACGGGTTAAGTCCCAACGAACTTGGCACCATGACCAAAGAGAATCATGTACCACCCGCTGCCAAAGTAAGAGGGAGGTTGGCCTTAAACAAACCAAAAGACCAAAACATAAACCTAATGCAATACAAACTAGAACACCAGCTCAAAGGAAAAAGCTTAAAACAGTTTTGGGAAATTGGACGGAACCTACTCTAGGTGATAGGCACGTGATATCGTAGATATAAGCGCCTAAGTAGAGCACATTAGCACGTTAGAGGCGCGGTTTATTTCATTTTCCACTTGATGCCGTGCCTTATTTTGTTTTTGTGTTTTTGATAATTTTGCAAGAAAGAAGGCGATTTTTGCGCCAAGCTTGGATTGAGAGGTCTTGAGGCCATGTTGGACATCGCCGTGAGAAGTCGTGACGGGTGTGTGAGGCGTCGGGTGACATGATAGGGACGTCGGGTGCCAAAATTGCATGCAAAGCATGAAAATCTCACTAACGTAGGCGATAGGGCTACAGCTCAGAAGTGTAGCCCTACAGAGTGCATTAGCTGGGGAACAGAGAAACCTGCAGCCCTACAGCTATTCCTTGTAGGGCTACCGAAGGCTTTAACGGAAAAAATTGTATTTCAATTATTTTTAATTCCAGACTTTGGGGATTAATATAAATACCTCTCCAAACTTTATTTTTAGGGTTCCGAACTTTACATAGCAGTTTTTTTTACGTTGTATCTTCCAGAGCTCTTTTTCTTTGAAGTTTTTGAAGTTTTGTTCAAGTATTCAAGTATTTGGTAACTCATTTTAACTTTTGTTCTAAATTAAAGTTATTCGTTTGTGTTTTCTTAGTTTTAATCTTTCATTTATTTTTCCATCTCCAGAAATAAAAACATGATTAATTCTAGGGTTTTATTCATTTTACTTTTAATAATGAGTGAGTAGTTTTTTTGAGGTTTCGTCGCTGGGTAAAAGCGCGCCGCGATCCAATTAGGATTCGTCTCGCAATTTTTCTCACATTAATTTAATTAAATAATTTAGTTGGCAAAAACTATGTCCGTTGGACGAATTCGAGGCATTTCCAGGGCTCATGTGAGCAGGAACGGGGGACCAAAACCTATTTGCTGCTATGTACGGGACCGGCAACCTTGGATTTGCATCTTTCAGAGTTTCCAATTCTCCCTAAATTTAACCATTTTCGGAATTTTGAAAATTGAGCAGATTCTGATTGGGTAGCAAGCGCCGAATTTCCTACGACCGCACCTCTCTTTTTAACCATTTGATAAAGTTATCTGTTAGTATTAGTTAATTAATCAACTAAAAGACAAGGGGTGGCTACCTAAAAGCTAATTTTAATACTACAACCCGAGGTTCCACAGCACACACTTTACCGTCCTTAGTAGATTCGACTCCGGTCTTACCGGGTATTGTGCTACATCGGTCTCAGCCCTACGCTTGGGGCAATCCATTATTTTAGGTTTAGGAATCGGTCAAGCACTAGGCCTGAGCATACCACTGACTGAAGTACTAGTAGACATATGCACGCCTCCATCAGAGCAACTCCAATGGGGATGGAAATGGGGTTTTCATAGTTATTATCCGGCCCTAAATCAGAAAACAGCTTTTTCAATGGGTGATGGAAACTAATTTACGAGAAAAGTGGACGGTTGAATGGACCGTTGAATGGTATAACAAAAAAATGGGAAATTTTTTTTGGACATCTATAAATACAAAGTGGGCAAATGAATGGACAAAGAATTAGGTGGAAGAAGATTATGTGGACGAAAATTAAAAATTAGGATGAAAGTTTAAAAAATTATTGTTTTTAATTAATTATTATTTTTAATTAAGTTGAATTAATTTTGGGGAAAATAAAATAGAGAAAAAGTTAATCAAATTTTCATCCTAAAATAATTATCCATCCACTCATTTTCCATCCTCCATGGGAGAGGAGAGAGTCTTGTTATCCATCTAACTAAGTTTTAACCACTTTTTGACACTAAAATAACTATTCATCCCCTCATTTTCCATCCCTCCATTGGACTTGCACTCACAGAATGTCTGATTTTGTCAAAGTAATTTTTTTGAAATTTCCAAATTATTCTAAATTTCATTACTGCTCATCGGCTTTAAAGGATATTGTTGTAATTTCATATAGGAAAAAGACAAAAAAACAAAGTGTCAATGGCAAAAAGTGATGTGCCAAAATTAGTTTTCTTGTTCAGCCTCACTTTTAATGAGCGTAATTTTATCCACCTTTTTTTTTTTTTTACAAGCAAAAGAATTTTATTAATCTCCGAATTTGAAAAATTACAAAGATTAGAAGGCTAGGGGCAATTGAAAATTAAAGTTAATCTCCAAAGTTATCCAAGACTCAAGTGTTGAACTGTTGATCAAGGACCAACAAAACCCTAAAGAAACCCCCAAAACCTAAGCTCTATCCTATAGGAAAAACACCAAAACCACTGCTGGAATCCGAGCAATTAGCCCCTGTTGTTGCTGCCAAATATTTCAAACCTTGAGGCTACGAGAGTTATGTCCGGTCGTTACCTTCAGGGTCCTGAATTTAGTCAAGGTGCATAGAAACTAACCCGAACATCCAATTATCAAAAGAAAAAAAACTGTGAGCCTTCTATATATAGATAGAGAGAGGGGTCTGTCTTTAGCTCGAACGCACATAGGAAAATCAAAAACATTTTCAACCGAAACTCTGCCACACCAAGTATAACACAAGTACTGCTTCTCCATTTCATTTATCAAAAGGAAATTACAGCAACTAAAATGATCAGTCAAGGGGAGAATGACTATGGGGAGGGTCTTCTTCAGCGCCTTACATCCACCATAGGTGCCAAACTCGCCGAAGGTGCCCGGAAAACTGAATCGTTGATTGCTTCAGCTTGCATTTATACGGTGCCCGAAGATCTTCGTAAGGTGAATCAAAGCGCCTACACCCCACACCTCGTCGCCATCGGCCCTCTTCACCGAGATGGCAAACACCTCCAAACACATACTGCCATGCAACACATCAAGATGAGCTACACGAATCACCTACTCTCTCGACTGACCGCAGGAATGGAGGGCCCCGAATTAGAGGAGAAGAAAAATGCGGTGTTACACGAATGTTTAGCGGAGATGAAGAAGTCGATGGTTGATGCAAATAATTGCTACCTCGACGAAGTTAAGCTGGATGAGGAAATGATGTTGGTCGATGGTTGTTTCATCCTCGAATTACTCTAGAGATCATCATTTTTCATTACTCACCCCGAGGTAAGGAAGCTTAAGCATCAGCTCTTTTATCAGTACTTGACAAAACTTAACCTTATTTTTTCCCCTTAATTGGTACTTTTAGGCTTTTAGCATCCTTTTCAAGAATTTTTTTTGTTCTTCTTGGTCAACTGGAAGGTGAGGAAGCTTAGGTGCTTGCCAAAAGAAAAACCTATATATCGTATATAAATAAATAATAGAAAATAAAACACTTACTAAACTATGATAGTGATTGCTTTGGGTAAAAGTTTTGTTTATTTATGGTGGCCGATAATGCCACGACAACATTTTTTAAAGCCACGATTGTTCATGTTTTCTGGCAGCATTACCCCTCTTGATATTTGTTCCATTAATCCATTAAATTATCTTCTTTTCACCGCTTTATTTCTTACCACTCCATGTTCATTGGAGGGCACTGATCCAAGGTGAGGATTCAAGATGTTCTCTTTCATCAATTTCGGGATTGACATTTCCGTGGAAAATACAAATCATAGTCAACGGTAATCCTTGAGTCAGAACAGATGAAACAAATTAAATGGAACGATAATCTTTGAATCAAGCAATACCTCAATCAATTTATTGTACTTAATCTCAAAATAATCACAAATTAAGGCTTGGTTTGTAAACGTAATTTGAAGACATAGGATTCAGAGAAAAATTTCACAAATGGGTTTGCTTTTACTCTCGTCTTCATCCTCTCCGCAATGGAGAATCGGTTCAGATTTGAAGAAAAAAAGAACACATGTTAATTTCACTCCATACTGGGGAGAGATGATCAACGAAAATGGACAGAACATGGAGTGTTGGACGAAGGAATTGGATCTCGTGGTAGTTCCATATTTTGGGATTGACAATGGATCGATGATCAATAAAGATGGCTAAAGACAGCCGGAGAAGAGACAGAGGGGATGGAAGTGGGTTTCTCACCGATAAGTTGAAGAGAGAGAAGGGTAAAGTTGTAAAGGACAGTCTATTGGTCGTGGCATTAAAAAAATGGCTCGTGGCATTAACGGTACACTTATTTATTTATTTTTAACAAATAACCTGCAGTATACAAAACGGGAAAAGAAAAACCTATATATATCATTTCCGAACCCCTTTTTTTTTGTCTTTAATTAGTGAATTTCTTTTTTCCTTTACTTTTATTAGTTTTTACTTTTTACATTCGACCGTCAAAATGAATAGCTAATTCAAAGTAATGAACGCAAATCTAACAAAGTACTCCATGATAAAGGCAATGACGGAAATATCCTAAAGTGTAGGCTAAATTGGCACCGAATGACATATATACCCGCTATACAAATATGATACTAAACTATATTCGACCTTAATATATTTTTAACTTGAGTACTAGTGATAATGAAATATCAAAAGAAATAGTTGGTGAGATAATGCGAAAAAGTATTTTCCTCGCTAAGTTCTTAATAAAACCAACAGGCGAAAAAATTTCCTCGATCGCTGAATTTCTACGTACCAGTTGCTAGGAAAAATAGTTTTGTCACTAGATCTCGTAACGTTAGGCTACTTTTGTTGAAGTGGTAATATCAAATTAATTCAAATAATTTGTCAGATAAACAAATTTGACTAACAATTTTGCATTTCAAAAAGCACAAACGAGAAAAAGATCCTATTTTTGGTAATAGTTTGATCCGCTGCACCGTAGAAACTGACTTGACATCCCTAGAGAACCAGATTCCTTTCTTCGTACTTGAGAAATTGTTCGCGCTCACTTTGGGTCGGATACCGAATCGTGTCTATGAGAGTTGGTCACTCACCGATTATGTGTTGGCATTCTGTCGCCGCATGATGATTCTAGCTGATGAAGCTTTGTTTCTATTGCTCCACGGCCCAGCTGAAGAGAGTGTCCCCGACAGTAGTAGCGCGAAAACCGGGTGTTCGCCCAGTGACTGTGTCCTGAGGATCTTTGGCAACAAAATGGAAGATAAAAAGGAAGTTGAAAGTTGTAATATTGATCCCCGTAATCCTAAGTACTATCATATCCTCCATATATTACATGATGGCCTCCTTCCTCGTGAACGACCGGATACGAAATCCAAAAGAGAAAGAGAAGGAAGAAAATATAGACACATTGAATTAGCAGTCATGTGTTCTGCATCAGACCTCGCCTATGCAGGAGTCAAGTTTGTACCTGGCACGGCAACATGTCTTGGGTTCAAGGTCAAGTTCACTGAACCAGAAGGCCTGTTTTGGTGGTTTCGTAGCGCTTGTTTCGAAATCCCACCAATTTGTCTATTTGAGTACACGGAGTCGATACTCAGGAACCTCATTACCTTTGAACAGTGCTGCCCAGGCGTTTCGAAGCACGTTACGACGTTACGTCCTACGCATGCGTCATGTCCATGCTCGTGAACACGGATAAAGATGTCCAAGTGCTCGAAAAGGCTAGAGTCGTGAATAACTACTTGGGTACTAGAAACAAAGCCACCGTTCTATTCAACAAGCTATGCATTTTATCTTTCCCAGGAGACCACTTCATTAACCCGTGGAAGGAAGCCACCCTGTATAGCCAGCGTTTATTGCCGAAGCATGCAGCGCTCTTGAAACGCACGTACTTCAATTCTCCGTGGACGTTCATAGCTTTCTGCGTCGGCTTCGTTGCTTTTGTCATGTCCTTGGTTGAATTCGCCCGCGATTTCGGTTAAAAAGGCTAATGTAGCTGTTAAGGAACGCGCGAAGAGATGGGGTTAATAAATCAAGTGGGTCGAAACTTTGGCGTGAATATATATTGATGCCTTGATGGTGCATGTAGTTGGAAGTAGATGTGTGTTGTATCACATCTCTCTCTCTCTCTCTCTGATATCTGTGTGTAGTACTATTTTGGAAGTGGTAATAATGAGTGTTGGGTGAAAATTCTGATCTCTTATTTCCCTCAGCAACATTTTGTCATGGTTTTCAAGTAGAATTGAGAGTATCTCCATGGGAATGTTTCTGATCAATATCTGGCGCCTATAATGAAAGAGATGGAGTACGAATTTGTGTCTAGACGGTACCTATATACATTAAACGGTTCCGAGATTAATTAGCAACATTTTGTCTTTAGTGGCCAGCAGGGGCGGAGGTATGTACGAGCCCGGGGGGCCCCGGTCCCAGCTCCCTGAGCGTACAAATATACAAATGTAATGAATTGAAAAGCAAAATCTTATATGATATAATAAGTATACGTTCTGATAAAAAAATATGTCTATTTAGTCAGTTCCCCCAATATCAAAATTCTGTCTCCGCCACTGGCGACCAATCACATAGCTCACCGATTGTGCAAATTTGCTCAACGTGTTTAAGCGCAACAACGCCATTTGGCTTTGCTTCAACATCGTGTCCGTGTAACGACCCTGATTTTTGGTCGTTAAAAATTTCGTTAAATATTTGAATTTTATTGAAATTGATTTTAATTTCCAAGGTTTGTCATAATTACATTTTTTGCCCCTTGAAAAATTATTTCTTGGCACTTTAATCCATTTGGCAAGCCTAGTTAGTTTCTAACCGGCTAGTTGGAGTAACTAAGCTAGCAAGCCATTTAGTTACTTTTCCCTAATCGCAAAATGACCGTTTTGCCCCCCTTGAACCTTTTGAACATTTTGAACCCTAGAACAAAAATTGATTATTCATTTTCTTTTAAATATTTTGGTTTTAATCTTTGTCCATTGGACAATAAATGTTAGCGAAACTATTATCAATTGGATAATAGAAACCCCAATTGTTTATATTAAATGTCTACTTGATTAAAGTGCTATGAATAGTAAAAAGTAACTTTTTGATTACTTTAAAGTACCTTTTTGGATTATTTTATTATTTAATTTCCCTAGCAACTATTATCCCTTGGATAATAAAAGTTAGGGTGGTTATTATCCATTGGGTAAAAGGTTCATCTTTCAACATAGTACATGGGATTATTACTTTAATCTTTCTTTTTAACCCCATGTGCCAAAGTACCAATTATTTTAATATAAAAGTTACCTAATAACTATTGTCCATTGGACAATAGAAGTTAGGGGATTTATTACCCAATGGATAAAGGGGTTAATCTTTCACCAAGTACAAGGATTTTAATAAATTAATCTTTTTCAAAAATCCCATGGGATGATATACAATATTTTAATGGAGGATTTTAATACCTAAGATTTCTTAGGTACTCTTTTATTATTCTTTATTGGGGTTTTTGATCTTCTTAGATACATGAGTACATATGTATATATATTACTCTAGTACTTGGTTATTTTTATTGGCTATGAACCCATGTGCCTATTGATTTGTTTTAAGGGGAAAATCTTAGCCTTTTAATCTCCTTTGATCTCTTGGTACAAAAGTACATTTGTTTATTACTTTATATGCATGTGTTTATATATATATATATATGTACTTGAGAGAGGGAGAGAGGCCGGAGAGAGAGAGAGAGGAGAGAGAGGGCCGAGAGAGAGAGAGAGGAAGGAGGAAAGAAGGGATTTGGTTGTACCTTGGTTAATCTACTTGATCTTTCAAAATCCTTGGTGTATCTATTCTTCATTGCTAGGAAATCACCTCCATTGTACTCTTGTATACACCATGCAATGTTTTGAACCATTAGATCTTGTACCAATATATTTCTTGCCCACCAAGGATCAATCCTAACCATCCAATTGATCCAAGATCAATCTTGGTACAAAAATAGCCATGCAAGCCTAGGATTTTTCTTTGATTTGTGCTTAAATGTTGGATTTGATTTGGTATACTTCTTGGACACCTTGCAACTTCTTGACCCTTTGATCATGTACCATTCTCATCTCAACCCTCCATTTGATCCAAGAATATCACCAAGGTACAAAAATAGCCTTACAAGTCTAGGATTAGTTTTGATCTTCCATGATCTCTTGCCAAGTGTCAAGGTGAGACTTAGAGAGAGAGAGAGGAGAGGGCCAAGCTCTTGCCTATAAATAGAAGGCCATTCCAAGCCTTTCAAAGCACACCTCAAGCAATTAGCTCTTCCTTCTCTCTAGAAATCATTTTCCAGTTTCTGGGCAGCCACTGTCCCGTCGGAAATCCTCCAATTTCTCCTGCCTAGATTAGTTTTTAGGATCAACTTCCTTCTGAAAAGTTGTAGAGCACTTCGAAACCTTGAAGTTAGGCTTAAGAATCACCCCAATCGGTTAAGAAATGACCAAGATATTGTCATCCGAAGTTCAGTAAAATTTCTGGATTTCCTTTTCTGGACAGCTCACTGTCCCTTCTTTCATCCCCATTTTTCTCCAACCTAGGTTCGTTTCTAGGATTAACTTCCTTCTCGAGAGTTGTAGAGGGTTTAGAGAGCTTCGTTCTAGACCCAAGAACGACTCTATTCGGCCAAGGATTGACCGAGTTATTGCCGTCCGAAGTTCGGTCCAGATTCGGGGGAATTTTCCACCTAGCTTATTCGGCCCCGACTAGTTTCGGATCAAGGTAGTGATCCTTACCTAGTTTTCAATTGCTTACTTATTTTCGTTAAGTAGTTGTAATCTTGCTATGTGAACCTCTACTTACTTTCTTAAAGTTAAAAAGTTACTTGGATCGTTGATTGAAAAGTAAAAATGCATGATTATGTCGTTTATGGAACTCAAGCATGCTATGTTGTTTAGATGTTCTTGTAATACTATTTCGAAGCTTGTTGGATGCATATTGTAAGTTAAGTCTCACACGCGAAGTCTTGCATGAGAACGTGACACGAAAACCGAGGAAGTAGAAACATGGCACCTAGGGTGTGTTTAAAGAGATATGTGTTTTGAAACCACGATGTGGCCGGACTTGGTAGCCCGTCGTGTGGATTGTGAAAACTGCAACGTGGCCGGACTTGGTAGCCCGTTGTGTGAATGAAAACTCGTGATGTGGCCGGACTTGGTAGCCCGTCGTGTGGATTGTGAAAACCGCAACGTGGCCGGACTTGGTAGCCCGTTGTGTGAATGAAAACTCGTGATGTG
>BPLS01019402.1:0-22108 GCA_019656275.1 Rhododendron kiyosumense
TTTGGTGACATTTTTGCATGTCACCGATGATGTTTTTTGTTGTAGTGTAAAAAAAATTCTGTTTACTTTCATGGATGTTATTTTTTATTTTTTTGCTGCTATGGATGTCGATTTGGTTGACAATAGGAGAACTCAAAGAAAATAGACAAAGAGTGAAAGAGACTTATGCATATCTCTTCGTAGGTAAAATTCCAGGCAAAGTCCACTTTCACCCTCTGTTGTTATTGCCATGTGCTGTTATCCCATTCATGGTTCAAAACTGACCACATAACGTACTTGTGGTTTTGAAAATGTACAAATAGACTTCCTACCGTCATGTTTTCCATCCGTATTAACGGAGATGTATCTCACACGCCTCTAGAATATATAATTTGAGTCGTTCATAATGTATTAAATAAAGAATAGAATATCTCTGTAAAAAATCATCTCGATCCGGCATCAATAACCCAGTGATCTAATTTTTAATAAATTCAAATTTGAAATTTTAATTTCATAACAAAATCGATTTGACCATGAGCTTTTCATTTTTTGATTGACTTGAATTTTTACATAGATGTAGTACTCGTTAAAATTTACAATATCAACGATTTAGATTTAATTTTTGGTATAGGGGATGGTGTGGTTAGATTTAAAAAAGAATAATAATCAATGAACATGATGAAGGTATATTGGTCTTTTAATGTTGTGTCCGTTAATATGGATGAAAAACATGACAGCAGACGGTCTATCCGCACATTTTCAAAACCATAGGTAGGTTATGTGATCAGTTTTGAACCATTAAGGAAGTATTCGCATATGGCGATAACCACATGGGGTCAAAATGGACTTTGCCCTAAAATTCCCATCTTTTCTCCTCCGTCGTAATTTCTACAAAGGTAGGAGTATGGTATCAATATCGTAAAATTTAACAAAGTATCGAATAACGAACCTGATATTGATCCTTGGGAAAAGATATATAAATAGTTGGTGCTTTTCCTTTTCCGAGAAAAGCCAAAAAAAAAAACACATCCTTATTATACATCGAATGAGAAAGGAGAAGAAGAAAATGGGTGGTATCTTCAATTGTGCTAGAATTTCATAGTTATAGGTATTTTGGCTTGGGGTGTGTTACGTGCTTGTGAGTACATATGGTAGCAAACTCTCCTTTTGGAAATCATAAAACCAATTAATAATAGATAAGTGGGATGCATTCCAAACAAAAAGAATATCTGAGAATTTCAAAATTTTGTGTTTGAGATGGACAATATTTGAATGTTACTCCCTCCGTTCCTTTTTAAATGTCCTACTTCGTAACTCCAACTTATTAAAAAGACATCATCATTATACCCTTCACATCAACTTTTTCCTCAATTTTCCCTACTTATCCATCATCATTACACTTTTACTCACTTACTTTTTAAAATAGAATTTACTTTTAGGGACAAAATAGACAATACACCAACTTTTACCCACTAACTTTACAAAATGGATACTTATTAAGGGACAGTCTAAAATGGAATACTGGACTCAAAATAAGGGACGGAGGGAGTACCAGATTGGGATGGCATTGATTCCAAACATTTTCCTTCAATTCATGGCAAATTTGGAAGTTTTCCAAATCTGGATTTATGGTCTAGATTTATGCAATTTTTCAATCTAGGATTCATTTCAGCCGTAGAATTTATGTGATAAATTTAGACCGTTGGTTAAATATAAGATTCCAAAACCGTTGCTCCTTATTATCTGTTGTAGGATTTAGGTGATTTTGGCAGAGAAGAAGGGATTTAGGTGAAATCGAGAATCTTTAGCCTTTAGGCTGTATGGAAGGGTGAAACTAACTAAGAAACTATAGAAGAAGAAGGTATATGTTTTTGCTTACAAATCAAAAAAAGGTAGGTTGCTTTATATATGTTGGTGTATACATTTACATATAAAAAGGTATACCCAAAAAGGTATATAAGGTAGCTAGGTTGCTTCATTCTCAGCCGAAGATTACTTTTAGATAATCAATAATCAATCTCAGCCGAAGATTTGTACAATTTTAGGTTGCCGTATAAAAGGTATATTTCATTATTTGTTTTTTTCTTTCATCATTTATTCTTTCCAAATTTATTTTTTCCAAATTTATTTTTAGACCTATTGCTCATAGATCTCAGCTGGAGAAAAAATATGCACACATCCAAGGATCGAAAATATAGGAAATTCAAAAACATCTCTAAGAATAGAACTGTGTGCTAAACTTGAAAAGTGCATATGCTTCTAGGTGAATGTTAAACTACAGATTCGGAAATACTACCACATATTGTAATCAAACTTTCAGTTCTCCAACATGGATACTTGGTATGTTTCGATAACGTAGTGTGGGCCAGCAACCCATACATGCTCTTGTTCTACGGGACACTGTCCAACATGATACATTTTTGAATTAATCACTTCGCAATTATTCTAGACTAAGTGTTTTTTTCCTCAACAATTACCGTAGACTAAGTTGCTTCCCCATAAGACCATGATCAACTACAATCCAATATTAAACTACTGATATACAAAGACGAAGCACTACAACAAATTACACCATTCCCAACTAACATTTTAGTCGCCAAAGGGTTTTTTCGACTATTTAGTTGGAGAATGTGAGTCGGCAAATGTATTTGCCAACTAAATAGGGTTTAGTCGGCAACTGTAACGTTTTAGCGACTAATGGTTTAGTCGCCGAATGTCCTTTTTCCCGACTAAAAAAATTAGTCGCAATAGTAATTTTCATGTGACGTCAGCACCGGAAAAAGAATGTTCCACATTGGCACGATGTGGTACCTCGAACAGCCATGTGGAATTCCGTATTGTCCCTTTTAATCCGGGAAGTGCCATTGCCAAGTTTCGAAACCCTGTAAATGTCCAGCCAGTTACCAATGGGCTAGCCATGTACATTTTTCATAGCATGCAATTTTAATTTATCTAGTTTATACTCCTTAAGTGAATGCATCAACATTATTTCTGAAATTAAACTTTGAAATACTTCGTTTTTTTTAATTTGAAATTTTATTTTTCTAATCATATTATTTCTAAAGAGTCATATTTAATTTTTATTTCAAGTTTCCGCTCTTAATTTAAAATAATTAGAAAAATAAGATTTTTACACCGGTTCAAACAGATTGAAAAAGGTGCAAAAATCTTTTTTTTTAAAAGGTGTGAAGATCTTATTTTTTAAAAAGAGTCATAATTAATATTTGTCTCTAAGATTCTCAGAATTAAATACTTGCTCTTTCATTTTGTTCTATGGCTCTCATATTTGTCTCTGAAGCCAAAAATTAATTATGACCCTTTAGGATAAAATTATCAAAAAAATATAATCTTTGTACCGATTCAAACGGATTAAAAATTAGAGCACTAAATTTTTTAACCATATTTTTAATATATAAATAGGCTAATAAGTGCTCCAAGTTTAAAGTCGTGCCGATAAAAAAAAAAGGTTAATGTCCCTATAGTGCACAGCTCGAGGGCAGCCTAAGTTATTTTTTTTTTAAATCAGAACTATCTATCTTTTACGTAAGAGGGAATAAATCATTCCTACCAAAAATGAAGTAAATCTCTTATCCTGAAATACTTGATTGGACGTAAAATATTATATTCTAATAATGAATCTGCATCTCAATAAAGGGAGTTTCAAAACCTGATAAACCCACAATTTTACGAGATTGATTAAAACACGAAGTACAACAAAATGAACGGAATCGATCGTTGTGATTGTGTTACAATCATTTGGCCACTGTACGTTGGACTATAACACAAAATCTTTGATATTCAGAAACAAGTATAATCAATGGATAGATTTTAAAGGTAGTTGCTCGCTCATTTTTTTTAACGCTCGATCTGAACCGTTAGGATTTTATGTCTTATCGATTATAGCATTGTCACAAAAAATTGGAGATCATTAGATATTGGGGACCACATTGATCGAAAGACATTTAATGCCTTCAGAGATGTTTAAGTGTTATAGTGTACTAACTGAGCCCCGTCTAAGGTCTTTTTGGGCAACCGAATTATCTGTCTTTAACGTAATACGAATTAGATCAATCGTACCAAGAATGAAGTTAACCACATATGGATAGACACTTGATCGGACGGCAAAAAAAAATTTATTTAAGAATTTGTGTGTCGATAAAGGGGCTTTTTTAGCCCAATCGAACCAAAATTTTACGATAATTTATGATTAAAAAGGGAAAAAAATGAACTATTTTGATCGGGAAGGTTGCATCGTGATTAATGTAGTCGAAACTAATATTTTCTTTCTTGAATATTTTTTAAAGGAGAACAAAAATTATTATTCCCCAACTAACTTTGTTTTAATTCGGCAAAACTCGATAAATCCCGACCAAATCATTTAGTTGGGAAATGTATTTCATGTTTTAATTTTTTTAAATTGGGAAAAATTGACATTACCCGACTAAAATGGACTTTAGTCGGCAAAAATATATATATGGCTTTGTTTGGTTATCAACTTAATTTTAGTTTTAGTTTTGTTTACAATAATTACCTTACTTCTTTCTCCAATCATTATCCTATTTTTCCAATTATTATTTTCTCATCTCTCTCTATCTCTCTCCAATCATTACCCACTACCAAAACTAAACTAAACTAAACTCTCAACCAAACACTATCATAAATTCCGACCAAAGAATTTAGTCTGGGAATATATTTCAGAGACTAACATTATTTTGGTCGCAAAATGTATACTTTCAGCAACTAAAAACTATTTGGTTGCCAAGTCGTGTTGTTTTAGCGACAAACAAATTATTTTAGTCGCCAATTGGGGTTAGTATTACTGACTAATACACTTTGGTAGTTAAATGCGCGCGCATTCACCAACTAAATGGTTATGGTTGCTAATCGGTATACTTTCAGCGACTAAATGTTTTTTAGTCGGTAATATTAGTCAGGAATGGTGTAATTTGTTGTAGTGAAGAAGTAGCACTAAGAATAGAACTTATCTCACTGTTGGTGTCTCAGTGATGTCTGCAATTGTCCTTATGGTTTTAGAAGTAGCCGAAAATTGTAATAGAAGTTGGAATAGAAGTAGACAAACTCGACCAAAATAAAATAAAAATCGTATGCAATATTATAGGTTTCCTTTAATTCTTCTCCCAAATATTTCTTATTTTCAAATATATCGCTAGCTAAATAGAAGGTATGTATACTCAATATTTAAATTTTAAATCTTAGGTGAGTGTAATTGACATCTAAATAGAAGGTACGAATTAACGTCTTAGCCGAAACGTATAATCAACGTTTAAATCTTAACTGAAACGTTGTAATTGACGTATATTCCCCGTGATTTCGGCCAAACGTAGTAATTGACACCTTAATAGAAGGTATGATAAAGGTGATACAAAAACGTGATTTTTTTTTTTGATCAACCAAAAAAAAAAAAAAACGTGATTTTGGCAAAACATAGTTTCTTATATCCTTTCCAAATATATCATTTAAATGTTCCCCATGATTTCGGAAAATTAGAAGTGTGATAAATACTTGTACAATCATTTTCAAATATATCGCTGGCTATACTACCCAGAGATCTTAACCTAAAAAAATAGGAACCAATCCTAGGGTCCAAAATATACAGATTTGAAAACATCCCTCCCATATTATATAGATACTAGTGCTAACCCGTGCCTACGACACTACGCATCCCAGTTGGATGGGGATGACAGTTGTATGATTTAGGTGAAAATCATGGGCACTTAACCGGAAAGTGAGAGGATGCATTTCAGCCTATAGATCAAATGAATCTAAGCGGTTCCAACAACTTGTCCCCACACCCTTCTGTTTTATAATAGAGATATAATATATATATATATATATGTGTGTGTGTGTGTGTATATATATACACACACATATATATAAGGAAAATTGATTTTAGCACTCAAAAAACTATTCGAGGGGCTCCAAAACGAAGTCGTTTTGTGTATCAACTCAATGCAGATTTGGAGTCCCTCTATCAATTTTCGGAGTGTCAAAATCAAAATTCATATATAAGCTTGGACTATCAACAGCTAGAAAATGTTCGCACCTGCATCAGGCTCATATAGGGACAAATTTGGATCCCATGAGCGTTGTAGGGTGCTAAAGTGTTGGAACACTTCTCCCTGTTCTTCAAAGTACAAAAAGTGGACTCCACACTCCTTAATTTGTCCGCCATGAGGAATCCCGAACGAAACTGCCACTTCATCACCCTCTGTAAACAGCCTTGGTAGGAAGCAATGGCTTAACCATACCATATCTTCGCCTTTTTCCGGAATGCCATAGAGCCATATATTACAGGCGGTCGTCAGGTTAAGGCTCTCGCTAATGATTTCAAAGCGAACTCCAATTGGCAAGCTCTGTACATCGTCCAATAAATCATCCTGAAATGTATACACCGCACAAAGATTCAAGCCTCGAAAACCGAAATGAGGAGATAAGGTCGCAGTGAATGATATGGTGGATCCACTGTTCTTCTTGCTAAACCACCGTGGAACTTCTCTCCCAGGAAAAAATGTGTGGAATACATAACCGTCATACACGATCTGAGAAGATGAAATCAATTGTTATGACCGATAAATGCATGAGAGAGAGAGAGAGAGAGAGAGAGAACCTGAATGGGAACCACGTCACCTTTCATTCCTAAATATGAGTTCATAAGTTTAGCCTCAACATCAGCCATAGAGTCCAAGTTGAAGAAGCCAATACTGTTGAGCAGTTCCACATCAACTTCTCTGACGGGCGAGATCTTGAATTTGCCCGGAATGTGATTTAATTTAGGGCAATATTTATGTAAGATGATTCCATCGATTTCCGTCCCATATGTTATTTTTTCCAATGCATCACATTCATCGACAACCAGAAAGAATGAGCGGGTCCATGGCCATAGAATCTGCTGGAGATTTGAACACTTTGATAAAGACAAGAATTGGAGACTTGTATGATCTTTAATAAAGTCTGGAAGCCTAGAAATTGGATTTCCATTTAGATATAAATCCTGCAACTTGGAGAACGTAAGATCCCTGGGAAATGCATCCTCAGTGACATTGCAATTAGAAAGATCTAAATGCACCAAAGAGCTTGGTAAAGAAGCCAATGACATTTGTACCCTTGGTTTTGGAACCCAAGGCCAAATAGATGCTTGTGATACAATCTCCACAGTAAGGACACGATTTATATCCATTAATCCACTAGCCTTGAGCACTTGCAATGATTTCATCTTCTCCAGCTCCTCTATTGCCCCCATAAGATTTGAGCAGCCGGAGATATCTATTTCCGCAAGTGATTTTACCATACCAATATTTCTTGGAAGCTTTCTCAGATTTTTGCAATCTTTTAGATTCAGTGACTCTATTCTCTGTAGTTCTACGATGGATTCATGGACCTTGAACAAACTTGGACAAGCTTTGAGAACCAATTTCTCTAGGTTGGGGATTCTTGAGAAATCTGGAGTTTTCACCAGTTTTGGGGAGTGACTGAGATTTAACAATTTCATCGATCCAAGAACCTATTCGGAAAAGAAACATAATGTCAAACAAGTTTAAAAGGTACGCTTCTCACACAACTTAATAACCGAAATCGGTATAAAATCTTAAAAAGGGAAGCAAAACAGAGTATCATACCTTAGTTCCTTTCCAAAGTTGTTTCAAGTTGCTATATTGCATGTCAAGAGAGACCAAGTTCTCTAGAGGAAAATCATTGGAGAAAGATGCTGAAGGAAAACCACGCCAATACAACCATCGTAATCTCTTGGGAAATCCCTTCAATGTTCCAGATAGTTGAACACCACTTAGCTTGAGTAGTCTCAAATTATACATCTTTTCAAATGTATTTGCTTCAATCGCAAACATGTCAGAATTTCTCAACATGTTCATGTCAAGTACAAGGCCTTCAATTATTTCCGTACCCTTTGAAGAAAATTAAGAACACAGAAACAATAGTTAGATACTTGCAAGCATGTGCAAAATTAATACACGTAACCATGAGACGAAACATGTTTCTTACAGTTTTTTCTAGCAAAATGTTGAAGGATTCTCTCGGGTGCCAAATTCTGCTACGCTTCTCAGGATGCTTAGATTCACGGCAAACAATTTGTTTTCCCATGTCCTGAAGTAACTGATGCATTTGTAGTGTCTCATTTTCAATTGTTAATAGATTTCGGTCGACAAGGTTATGAATTCCAGCAAGTGGAAAACAATCACATCCTTCTAGTATTTTGATTGTTTTATTTTTCTTTTTTCCAACAAAGAAACAAGCTATGTCCAGGAATAGATCTTTATCGTGTTTACCTTTTAGAGAATCATAACTTAATTCAAGTTTTTCCAGAATTGTATTATCAGAAGTTGCTTCCAATTTCTGTAACTCACTTTCCCATACATCTATCCTTTTCCGTCGTACAGAAGAGCCCAATACTTGAAGAGCTAGAGGAAGCCCATCGCAATGTTGCACAAACCTTCTTGATAAGTCCATGTGACCTTGAATGGGGTGTTTTTGTCCAAAAGCATGCCAACTGAAAAGCTCAAGTGATTCATCATTGGTTAATTTTTCAGGCCTATACACTTCATAAATTTCATCAGCATTCATCATGCTCTCGATCCTAGTGGTTATGATAATTTTGCTTCCTGGGAAAAACCAATCTTGTTGGCCAGCTAATGCAAATAGTTGGTCCATTTGATCCACATCATCAAGGACAAGAAGAACTCTTTTGTTACTCAATGCATACTTAATCCTCCTACATCCATCATCAACATCGTTTACTTTGCGCTCTTCTTTCTTTAAAATATTTGAAAGAAGTTGCCTTTGCAAGTGAACTAATCCATTGTGTGTTTTGGCAACTTCACTGATATTTTGAAGAAAACATGCAGCGTCAAATCTACCATGGTTTGAATTGAACACAACTTTAGCATTCGTCGTCTTCCCTATTCCACCCATTCCACATATCAAAAGAATGCCAACCCTGGTGGACCTGTCTTTTAGCCATGAAGTAACTTGCTTGGTTCGCGAATCCATACTTACTAGATGGTCACTAACCCTCAGGTGGTTGCCAACTAGCTTGCTTTTGAGTTCACCAACAATTTCGTCAATGAATTTGGATTCATACCTAAAAGTTCAATATATGGAAAATGAAGCAGAGTAGGATCAGAAAAAATTTGAAAGGAAAAATCAAATTGCCATGTAGATATCCGAACAAATGATTACTCAAAATTTCTTATGCTATTTCTAATTTTCTTTTAATAAGTAAGAGTAAGGGTACATTAAAAAGAAGGAATCAAGTAGATGCCACCCACATACAAAACGAAGGCCACAAACAAAGAGGTCCTGTGCATAGCCACGCATGTCAAAAAAACCTATGAACGGAAGGATTTGATCAAGGGTAGCATCACTTTCCCTGGACTCCCAACTTTGCAAACTAGTAAAAAGGAAAAGACTTTCATTTCTAACTAAAGAGATTGCCAAACAATCAAAATGTCTTCTACGGGTTCAAGGTGAATGGTGGAGCTTTCTGGGTTATGCATGACAGTCGTAAATGGGACAAAATAGCAGAAGAAGGGTTGGATTAGAACTACGTAAAATAAATTCAAAAGGGGCATAAAGCTTTTAATGTGTGGTTTGATGAAATTAAGACCTCCAAAGTGGATGCCTCCAAAGTAATTGGGCATCTGATGAAGGATTCCACAACTTATATGATGATTGAATGAGCATTCAACAATAGAGATGTTACGGTCTAGAATTTTTTTTTCATTTAATAAATAAATTACCTTGCCATTTATTCATTGCGTGTTATGATTGGGTCCCAATTAATTATTTTCGTGTGCACCATAGGTACAATTATCGTAATTATAATTACAATGGTACAAGCTTAATTAACCGTAGGAATTCAGTTCTTACGTTCCTCAGTTAGAATATTAGATATTTTGTTAAACAAGATGGCTGTAATTGTGGGTGTTTGTTATTAGTGGGAACGACCTAAGGCTATAGTTATAAGCTGAGTAGGGTTTCTATTAGGTTGGACGTATCTTTCTGAGGTAAGAAAAAAGGGGCTGCTTCGAAGCTCTTTGAGTTCGAAAATTCTCCAATTGGTGCTCTTGATTTCCCTCAAATAGGTAATTTACTCCTTAAATTGATTTGGTTGCCTCCTAATCTACTTATATGTTTTAGTCTACACCTGGTTCTGCTTCTCGTAAAATCATTGGATGTGCTGGGTTGTGGCAAGGCGAGAGGGAAGGTGGTCGTACGGGTGCCGTGTCAGTTTGTGCGTGAGTGTGGTGAAGGGAGATTTTGGTGGGAATGGCCGAGAGAGTAAGGATGTTGTTGTGATGGTGGGTTTTGTTTTGCTTATTATAATGTATATAGTATATAGAACTAATTAATATTATTCTAGCCTAGGTTATATGGTTTGGGTGTTTTGGATGGGAACCAGTTTGTATGCACGTGGGTGATCTACTGGTTCATGGGAATTGGAGTTAAATGGTTGGGCTTCAATGGTTGGCTGGTGACCTGGTTTTAGTTTTTAAGTTTCATTCTTTTTAGGTAGTCCCATGTTAGATATGTTGATATCGTAGGTGATAATATTGTATATGATTATTTTGTTTAGGTTAGCATCATTTTGCGTGATTCAAGTTGCATTACTTTTTGGCCCATGTGAGTGATTAAGCATGTTACGTACTTGCGAATTTCCCTGTATCCCTTAAATTATTGTTTTAGAAAATTAATGATTGAAATTGGGAACATGTATTTGTTTTATTTGGTTCTTGAAATTGGCATGCGGATTGGTGAAACTATTTATTGTTCGGATAATCGATCTTTTGGTGAGAATTTTGTGGATATTGTTGATAACATATTTTGGAAGTTTAGGGAAATTAATCATCTGTGTGCGGGTGACTCTGGCCATTAGGGAAGAAACCGGATTTGGCCGGTGACCCTAATACTCAACGGTTGTTATTGACCGGATCATTCTTAGGAAAAAGTTCTATGGGCTGCCTACGCGTGGTGACTCTAAGTTTCGATATTGGATCCAATTTTGAGATATTTATTCACTAGCATTTGGTACTATTGATTTTGGTTGTGGTTCCCCATTGTTGTTGGAGATTGGATTGAAAACACCATTAAGACTTATCGGATGAATCGTTAATTGGATTAATGGATTATTTTGTTGTTCACCGCATATGCCAAATTTATGTTGACATGGTAAATTATTTTGATCCCTGTTTTGAAGCTGTATTTAATATACATGCTTTGCTACTCACTGAGCTCGTCAGCTGACGGATTTATTCGAACTTCTTTTTCAAGCAAGTTGGAGAGTAAGGAAAGGACTCTGACGGCATCTCGGGGATCCCATTTGTTGACCTCCTAAGGGTGTCTCATCATATGTTTTTATTTTATTAATTGCTTCCGCATTTGAAACATTTTGTCAGACATTTGGATTCTTTTATTACTGTTGGATCATTGGATTTATTTGGTTCATGGGATGTTTGTGCCTCATTCTTTTTATGGAATTTATTGGTTGGGGATGTTCTGAATAAAAAAGAAAAATGGTTGACTGTTTGGCAGATCCTTGCTTGGGAGTTTTTATAAAATTCCTTTTTAGGCTGCATGTTCTACGAGCTTTGGTCTTGTGGTTCATGGCCAGTCACTTCTCATTTTGGGATGTGACAATTGTGGTATCAGAGCCAGGTTTTAAAAAAAAAGAAAAAAATTTACCTTTTTGTGTCATGTTCATTTAGTGGAGGTCCGAGTCCCCAGAGTCCTATAGCCATTTGTGAGAGCATTTGTTATTTGATGTGTATTGGTACCCACATAGTATTATGGAGATAGTAGTCATTAGGTGGGAATATTATTTTTCTGTAGACTTTGGATAGGGTATTGGAGGAGAATGTGGCATATGTGATTTTATTCATTATTTGGATCGTCACCCTTATTTTACAAGTACTTTGATCACAGAATGTAGTTGGAGTATGATATTGAATCTTAAGATGTATTGGTGTTAGTACAATTGGAAATTGACTTGAAGAATTTAACTTAGAGGATTGCTTCAATTTGGTATTGACGATGGGCTAGCTTAATTGTGTGAGGGTGTGCCAAGAGTTTCCTACTTGTAGTACTTGGTACATGCATCCCGGATAGTCTTGAATTGTTGTTGTTTGATTGGTCCTTTGTCCCTATGGTTGAGACCCTAGTTGAGATTTGGCTATGTTCTACTATGAAAGGTCAATAATTATGCTTGTTTGAGGAAGTACCCCATGAATTCCTTGATGGTTATTTGGTGAATACCCTATGAACTCATTGATGGTTAGGATTCCTGTGTTTCATCATTTCAATCCAAAAAAAAACCTTATGACTAGGTAGGTATAGAGTGGGAGTAGTTGTTGAAAGTGGATTTTTCTAACCGTAGTATTATTTGTTTGGTTGCTAGAATTTGATAGTAAATAGATAGGCTTTGGCAAGAGTATGATTGCTTGATTGGTATTGGCATGCATTGGGCTATGGCTATACATGTGACTGCTTGGGTTGGTTTGAGTCTATGGAAAGGGATTGTTACAATATGTTTGGTGATTAGACAATGAGGATATGGCGTGCACTGTTGGTAATTTAAAATTTTAATGCATTACGATATCACTGTCGTGAAATTATGGAAAGGTTAGGAAAGAGAAAGTTTTATTGGATAAACTTATGAGATTAGAGTTGTTATTGTGCCGTAGAAGTAAATATGGGAATATTACCGACTTGATCATTAGTAGTTTTGGGGTTTGTAATTTATTTGCTGTGAAAGGTTAAAACTTTTACGTACTTTGGCGGATAATTTAGAGGCGTGGTTTGAAATGACAAGGGAAAATTTATAATTCAGGATTTTGTGGTGTTATATTTTGGGTTAGTACATGGAGTTAGTCTTCAAGATGTGAGGTGAATTTCAGAATTTGAGGCAGTGATGTGTATTATATGTTCTTTTGGGAAGTGAGACTAGCAGCCAATTAGTTGGATTATTAGTTTTGAAGACACAATTGAGTTTGAGTAATTGACAAGGGCTGTAGATATGTGCATTATGACTCTTGAAATTTTTGGATGATTCAGTGGAGTAAAATCTTGTTTATACTTCATCAATATTATTGTTAGCCGTCTTGAACTTTGGTTGAGGTGAACAGATTAGATTGTATTTATTGACTAATTCTACTCTTGCCACCATTTTTTTAATATGTGAAATCGATATGAAATATGGGAGCCTTGGTTGTTACCTAAAATTTTAATCTGGATTTGATAATTTGTTTGGATTTTTGTGGAGAATTATTTGAGAATGGTTCAATGAAGCTGTTTGGATAGTCTGGTCACCATAGGACTTGTGATACTGTAATAAATATCAAAAGCTTTGAGGTCTAAGGAGTTCATTAGTAGACTTTGGGTTTTTGTGAGATGGGATTGAAGTGGTTCATTGTTAAGGATCAATACTTAGAGCTTGGCTTACTTGGTTTGGGCTAGAATTATTTTGATTCTTTCCATGACAACTAATTCTAACTGTGATTGGTAGATTATCTTATTTGTTAGTTTTAAGTTAGTTCCTTTTAGGTGAAGTTGGAGTATTATATGGAGATCGATTTTTATGGAAATATTTAGTTGGTTCATAGCTATGGAAGGTTGTAAGATGTCATAAGGCTTATATGTACTTTTGAAAACTTGACTGTTATGGAGTTGGATGGGAAAGGAAGATTTGATAGCTAAAAATGGAATATCCAACCATGACGTATCTCTTTAGTAAAAAAAAAAATAGGAGAGAGAAGATTTTGGGGATCAATGATTCGGGTAGTTTATAGATTTAGTCTATTTGGGTTAGTAGTTTTTGTGATAGCCATAAAAGGTTGTTGCAATAAATATTCACTGATTGGTCGTTCTGAGTTTGTTGAGTATGTTCTTCTCGAGTGTGGTTAATGTCTTGATGGAAGACTAAGAATTGGATTTCCCTATGTGATTTGGTGAAGTCTAACTAGTGCTTTAGTAGGTGTTCAACTAGATAGGAGGATGCACTATTGTTTAAAATATTAATTATGGAGTTTGGAAAATATGGTAGAATTGGTTATGATGGTCTTATTCAAATATTTCGTAAGTGTTTTGTGCTATACTTTGAGTGCCTATTGAAAATTGTGTTGGTGTGTAATGAAGAGGTTAATGAGATGAACCATTGAGATTTTGGAGTTTTAGAAGACATGATGACATTGGTTAGAATAATCCTTTTGTTTGAATTGCTCTATTGATGCCGAATTTTACGTACGGGTGCTGCACTTGGAACAAAATTTGATGCTCTTGGATGGACTAATATCAGACATTATGAGGTGGTAACTATTAAATGGTTGGAATTTTTTTTTGGAGTTCTTGGATATTCGATATGATCTATCTTATGGAGACATAATTCTTTTTGGAGTTCCAAATAACTACATACATTTTTTTTTTATCTTGATGTGAGTGATATGAAGTTGTAAAAAGATTGGAACTGTCACATGGATGTCTTGTTGGGGGGTTGTAGTTGATCGGCTCACCAAGTTAACGCATTTTGTTGCTATTAAACCGACATATAAATTGGATTGCTTGGCACGGTTGTATGTTGAGGAGATTGTTAAACTCCATGGCGCATCTGTATCGATTGTCTCAGATTGTGATCCCCATTTTGTGTCTAAGTTTTGGAGTGTCTTACAGGCAGCGATGGGAACTTGCTTACTTTTTAGTTTGGCTTACCACCCGTAAACTGTGGTCAGAGTGAGAGAACTATACAAACTTTAGAGGATTTATTGAGAGCATGTACCTTAGAATGGAATTGTTGTTGATGGAATTTGTTTACAATAATAGTTATCATTTGATTTTGGGAGTTACTCCATACGAGGTTTTGTATGGACAAAAGTGTAGATCTCCTATCTGTTGGCATGAGGTTGGAGAAAGGCGACTTTTTTGGACCTGACTTGGTGGAGGATGCGAAAAAAAACTATTTGGGAAAGGTTTGTAACCACTTGGAATAGATAGAAAAGTTATGTAGATAATCGTAGGAGGGATTTGGAGTCATTAGATGGCCCTATGAATATTTTTGAAATGATGAAAATCTAGTGACTATTATTTTGACGTTCTTTTACAATTTTGGAAGTCTTAGTTTGATTGACGGGGTTGGTTGATTAACTTCTTTGATAGATTTGGGCTAGTTCAATTTCTAGTCATATGGTAAGAGATACTTTTTCGAACAGTCATTGGAGGGATTTGGAGTTTGTAACTAGAGATATTGTACTTCTTAAGGTGTCCCCATAGAAATATGTTATTCGGTTTGGCAAAAAGAAAAAGTTGAGTCCTCACTATATTGGGCCGTATGAGGTTATAGAAATCGTTTGGCGTTGCTGCCTAATTTGGCTAAGGTTCATAATGTTTGTCATGTGTCGATGTTGAGGAGGTATGTGCATAGTCCGTCCCATGTTATTGATTATGAGCCACTTATGTTTAGGATAATTTAACTTATGATGAGCAACCTGTAGAGATTTTGGATATGAAAGGAGGTCCTTCGCAACAAAACGATTCTATTGGTTAAAGTACTATTGTGCAATCACGCGGTTGAATAAGCCACTTGAAGCATGATGAGGAGATGTGCGAGAAGTACACCCATTTTTATGATTGAGGTTAGTATGCAATTTCGAGGACGAAAGTTATTTTAAGGGGGGAAGTATGTTACGGTCTAGAATTTTTATTTATTTAATAAATAAATTACCTTGCCATTTATTAATTGCGTGTTATGGTTGGGTCCCAATTAATTATTTTTGTGTGCACCATAGGTACAATTATCGTAATTATAATTACAATGGTATAAGCTTGATTAACCATAGTAATTTAGTTCTTACCTCAGTTAGAATATTGGATATTTTGTTAAACTAGATGGCTATAATTGTGAGTGTTTGTTATTAGTGGGAACTACCTAAGCTATAGTTATAAGCTGAGTAGGGTTTCTATTAGGTTGGACGTATCTTTCTGAGGAAAGAAAAAAGGGGCAGCTTCGAAGGTCTTTGAGTTCGAAACTTCTCCAATTGGTGCTCTTGATTTCCCTCAAATAGGAATTTCCTCCTTAAATTGATTTGGTTGCCTCCTAATCTACTTATATGTTTTAGTCTACACCTGGTTCTGCTTCTTGTAAAATTATTGGATGTGCTGGGTTGTGGCAAGGCGAGAGGGAAGGTGGTCGTACGGGTGCCGTGTCGGTTTGTGCGTGAGTGTGGTGAAGGGAGATTTTGGTGGGAATGGCCGAGAGAGTAAGGATGTTGTGATGGTGGGTTTTGTTTTGCTTATTATAATGTATGTAGTATATAGAACTAATTAATATTATTCTAGCCTAGGTTATATGGTTTGGGTGTTTTGGATGGGAACCAGTTTGTATGCACGTGGGTGATCTACTGGTTCATGGGAATTGGAGTTAAATGGTTGGGCTTCAATGGTTGGCTGGTGACCTAGTTTTAGTTTTTAAGTTTCATTCTTTTTAGGTAGTCCCATGTTAGATATGTTGATATCGTAGGTGATAATTTGTATATGATTATTTTGTTCAGGTTAGCATCGTTTTGCGTGATTCAAGTTGCATTATTTTTTGGCTCATGTGAGTGGTTAAGCATGTTACGTACTTGCGAACTTCCCTGTATCCCTTAAATTATTGTTTTAGAAAATTAATGATTGAAATTGGGAACATGTATTTGTTTTATTTGGTTCTTGAAATTGGCATGCGGATTGGTGAAACTATTTGTTGTTCGGATAATTGATCTTTTGGTGAGAATTTTGTGGATATTGTTGGGAACATATTTTGGAAGTTTAGGGAAATTAATCATCTGTGTGCGGGTGACTTTGGCCATTAGGGAAGAAACCGGATTTGGCCGGTGACCCTAATGCTCAACGGTTGTTATTGACCGGATCATTCTTAGGGAAAAGTTCTACGAACTACCTACTCGTGGTGACTCTAAGTTTCGATATTGGATCCAATTTTGAGATATTTATTCACTGGCATTTGGTACTATTAATTTTGGTTGTGGTTCCCCATTGTAGTTGGATATTGGATTGAGAACACCATTAAGACTTATCGGATGAATCGTTAATTAGATTAATGGATTATTTTGTTGTTCACCGCATATGTCAAATTTGTGTTGACATGGTAAATTATTTTGATCCCTGTTTTGGAACTGTATTTAATATACATGCTTTGCTACTCACTGAGCTTGTCAGCTGATGGATTTATTCAACTTCTTTTTCAGGCAAGTTGGAGAGTTAGAAAAGGATTCTGGTGGCATCTCGGGGATCCCATTTGTTGACCTCCTTAGAGTGTCTCATCATATTTTTTTATTTTATTAATTGCTTCCGCATTTGAAACATTTTGTCAGACATCTGAATTCTTTTATTACTGTTGGATCACTGGATTTATTTGGTTCATGGGAAGTTTGTGCCTCATTCTTTTTATGAAATTTATTGGCTGGGGATGTTCTGAATAAAAAAAAAATGGTTGACTGTTTGGCGGATCCTTGCTTGGGAATTTTTATAAAATTCCTTTTTAGGCTGCATGTTCTACGAGCTTTGGTCTTGTGGTTCATGGCCGGTCACTTCTCATGTTGGGGTGTGACAAGAGAGGTCATTAATGAGATGAGATTTCAGCTGGGAAATCTACTTATAAATAGATGTGTGTATTTGTATTATAAACCATGGGAAGCAAATAAAGTGTGAAAGACAGGATAAAAATAGTGAGTGAGATTGAGAGTTTTTTAAAATGAAGGAATCAAGTAGATGCCACCGAAATAAAACACGAAGGCCACATACAAAGACGTTCTATATATGCACAGCCACGCACGTCAAAAACTATGAACTGAAGAATTTGATCATGAGTCGCATCACTTTCCCTGCACTCCTAACGTTGCAAACTACAAAGGTTAAGACTTTCATTTCTAACTACTTTCCACGCCATCAAAATTCCTTTTGAGGGTTCAATGCGCATGGTGGATCTTTCTGGGGAGAGTTATGCATGACAGTTAGTGGCACAAATAACTACAATAAACTCAAAAAGGTCACAAAGCTTTAAACGTTAGGTTGAACACGGGAGAGTAGCTCATGATTAACTATAACTAGGACTAGGGGAGAGTAAAACATCTTATAGGAGATTCAAACCAGCTCATGCCGTTTCACATGTCCTTTAATCTTACGGAACACGCCCTTTTATGTCTCATACAGAGATTTGCTTCTGTTTTAAATGTCCCTGCACTACTTGACGATGAGATGGTCCCCCATGGATTAGTTTCGGTGTGCGTGTAAATTGGCTCGAATTTTCGGTTTAGGTTTCCTAAACCACCCCCCTTTTTTAAGCACGGTTCTCAATAAATTTTCCCTTCAATTATTTCACCTATTTCTCTATCTCTCTCCACTTATTACTCCTAGAATCTTCTTCAAAACCTAAATAAAAAAAAATAAAAAAAAAACAAACCATAGAAAGTCGAGAGAAGAAGCGAGAATACAATCAATTGTTGCTAGGTGTCTATAGGTCAAACATAAAAGCTACATATGCATGCATGGCCCTATCACATGGTGTCTTGTGCGAAAATAATGAAAGTTTTAATTATTAAGTCTGTCCAATTAGATTAAGTGGCCTGGTGATATAAAAATTTTATCTCCTCATAGAAAATTATCTTTCTTAAATACAAAATAGGAAGAAAGGATAAGTCTGTCCCTCAAAATCTCGCCGTTCAATCGAGAATATGCGTCACGCCCCTGGCTCAAAATCATTGAAGAGAAAGAACCAGAGGATTAATTTTTTTATTCACAAATTAGTCAGAGATTACACTCATTCAGTTCAAATTAATAAAATATCTTTGTCGTTCACATGGCAAACCCAGGGGTCCGACCGACAGCCCAACGATGACGAACGATCAAGTTCTCCCAGAATAACGGTCGGTAACGCATAGAAATTTTTGAGAACCCGACGACATCAGTTCAGCTGTCGAACCTGATATGGACGGACACGTGCACACCCGATATGGACGGACACATGCGCGCGTCGCGAGTGTACTGAGCGTTGTCTAGAGTATCGGACAAGTGTCCGGGGATTGTTGGAAGAGTGGAGGCGTCGCCGCATCAGATACCGATAATCCTCTGATGTGGTGTCTGTGCTGCTTCATAGGATGGGAAATGAGACAAAACAATACTCATATAGATGCCACGAGGATAGATTGGGAAAAGATCGATATGGCAAGAATTCAGTTATTAGCATAGAAGCACGTATAAAAGTAAAACTAAACATAACGAATGACTACATTCATCAACTTTGTATACGATAGTAAAAGGAAGAGATAATCTCTAAATTACCCATTAGATTGATTTTGGGAAACCATCCCAGCCATGCTCGCAACCTCTTTAATTGCGGCACTCCATCCCTTCACTTGCTCAACCGTCACTCTCTTTTTCCCGAAATCGAGATTTTTGGCTTGTTCCTTAATTTCCCCCGGATCCACTTCATAAAACACGGGCAAAACGAAGTGATCGGACTTCTTACATTGCTTGAGAATCGTCTCAACTTCAAGCAGGCACGCTGTGGAATTAGCGTAGTTCTTCGATAACACGATTACCGACGTCCTGGAATTTGCAATTGCCTTCTGCAACTCGGGTTTGATAACATCACCCCTGTTGATCTCATCGTCATCTCGGAATGTCTGGAACCCCTCGCGCTTCAGAGCGTGGTAGAGATGATCGGTGAACTTTTTGCGGGTGTCTAAGCCCCTGAAACTCAAGAAAATGTCGTATCTACCTTTGAATTCAGAGGAGGAGGAGGAGGAGGAATTTTGGGATTCTGAAGTAGCCATTGATTGAAGAAAATGCAGAGCTTCAACGACGAGATGAGTAGTGGACTGGCTCAATGGACTGTATTTATAGCATCTATGTAGAGATCCAATTCCCTTTACGAGTGTGTATGTATACACAAGTGTGGTGGGAATAAATCACGCGGTTTTGCGGACCCACCAATAACCGAAGGGGAAGACTCATAGGAAATGGCCAATGACTTCCTCGAAAGATTCGTTAGCGTGCACTTCGGTCGAGAAATTTTTCGGTCTCGGATGGGTATATTCTACGTGATACCCACTAGGCATATTCTGGCCGTCCAATACAATTTTGGACAACTCAGATTGAAACCCTATATCTTCTCTCACCCCAACACTTTCTGTAACACCCCGTCCCACATCGAAAGTCTATATGAATGATCTTGGGCATATAACAAACCTTGTGGGCTACTACTAGTACCTTGTGCTTAAGCTTTTGGGCCATGTGGTGTGGCTTGTGAATCAAAATCAAGGTATTGGGCCAGTGGTCTACTTGGAGCATTACAGGTGGTATCAGAGCCATCCATGTACACGACCACGTGGGCCTTGGAGTTTGGTTTGATTTGGTTGTTGGTTTGATTTGTATTGGTGATTATATTGCTAAACCCCTTGCGAGGCTATAAAGTTGGAGAGATTGTAACATCCCGTCCCACATCGGAAGTCTACATGGATGGTCTTGGGCATATAACAAACCTTGTGGGCTACTACTAATACCTTGTGCTTAAGCTTTTGAGCCATGTGGTGTGGCTTATGAATCAAAATCAAGATATTGGGCCAGTGGTCTGCTTGGAGCGTTACACTTTCTCTCTCCAAATCCGAACCGTTCAAATCCTTAATAGACGGCTAGAATGTGCCGAGCGGCACCACGTGATACCCACCCGGCACTGAAATTTTTTCCACTTCGGTACGTTCTCGTATACCATGGTAGCAACGAACTTAGCAAAGCAGGCGATAAAATTGAAGTGAGGTTTGAATATGAATAGAGAGAGTGTAGTGAGTTAAGGGAACTCCTTATAAAGCTTGTCTCCATATTAGAATATGGATTTGTTTCTAGTGTCCGTGTACTCAATTTTGGAGAACCACGTATATTCTTGTCTTGTGTGTGTTTGTGTTCTTGATTCGATTGTTTGTTTCCGCAACAATTGGTATCAGAGCTTTCTGGTGCCAAAAACACGAACACTCACATGGGGTGATCCGTATCTATTGGTCAAAATTGAAGTTTTGGCTCAAAACCCAATTTTTCCGGTCCGTGCGTGGTCTGTTTATTTGAAAAAGATGATGACATCCGCACAATGTCAGTGACATGTCGTCGCCCCGTCAGTGCCACATGGCACTCTGTCATCCACCACAACACCTGCCCACTCGCCACATCATCTGTCCGGACCCATTAGAGGAGCCACATAAGCACCACTGGCTTCCATGTCAGCTGATGGACTAGCTCAACTTGCACAGTCAGCAGAATATTCCCTTGCATGAAGGAATATTTTAGAAATTTGTTTTGGCAATTTCGGAGCCGTTCGGACTCCGTTTTTCGCCCGTGAGTAGTCGATTTTGACTATCTCGACATTCTGGATCCAACCGCGTTTTTCGTTTTCAGAGATTCAACTACGAAGGTTGCTGTCCTATCCACTTTTATGAGAAAAATGCATTTTCTGGCATTTTTTAGCACCTGTCAAGCTAATTTCAACAAGTATGAACTTGTTTCTGACTAAATCAGCCATTCCGGACACAACCGTGATATTTGTTCTGCAAGATACCGCGACCCGTTGTTTCTGTATTGTTCTTTTGGAGCCTTAAAATGGTCATTTACGTCGTTTTCGGGTATTGAGTACTTGTTCGGGATGCTTGGTTGGTCGATTCTCTTGGTTTGAAGTTGAAGGATGGTGTATTATCTGTTAGCTGCGGTTTTGGAAGGGGAACCTGTTTGACGCCATTGTGAAGCTCGGTGGAGGTATTTTGGAAGTCTCACACCTTGGTGTGGGCAAGGCATCAGTTCGACCTCCTGAAGTGTTTGGCGTTTTGTTTGTTGCCGCTGGTTCTATTTGTTCGATGGCAAATCTAGTTAAACCGTCTTTTTACATTTTTCTGAAGACGAAAATGTCGTATCTACCTTTGAATTCCGAGGAAGAGGAGGAATTTTGGGATTCTGAAGTAGCCATTGATTGAAGAAAATGCAGAGCTTCTACTGAAATGTTCCCCTGTTCCTAGATGATTGAAAACGGCATTTAAGTTCTCAAGATTACGCAGCTTATCTAAAGAAGGCATTT
>BPLS01019410.1:0-32466 GCA_019656275.1 Rhododendron kiyosumense
TGTTGAAAATGTATTGTTTAATAATGTTGAAAATCGAGGTCGTGACACAGATACCACTGCCAGCCGTAGAGAGACTCCAACAGCACCCTCCCCCTCGCCATAGCACGACTGCGGACCACAAATGAGACCTCAAAGCTGTCCCAGATGCACTAGTGCACCTGTAATTAGAAGCATGCGTCAGAAAAACAATTCAGAATACGGACAGAAAGGATGGAAACTGAGGAATCATGTAATACCTGATCAGGACGCAGCTCGTCCAGGTACAACCTGTAGGCGTTCAGGTCACCCTTCCATTTCTTCACCCCTCGGAACTCATTCGACCAACGAAGGGCCCGAGGGAGCACCAGATCGTCAGGGCACGACGTCGTAGGAGGGTACATGTCCAGTACCTCGTATGTCCAAAGCTGCAAGATTCAAAGCATTGAGGGTTAGCACAAAGTGATACAAATGCATGAATAGGAAGCTAACTAAGTATTAAAAGCAAAGTTTTAAAACATACCTCCCAGACACGCCAGTAACCACCAAGGCTCTTTCCCGCGCCTCGAGAAAGGGACCCCATGAAGGCGTAGCACGCTCCCAAAGCCGCACCGCCCCAGTCGAAGCGGGCTATCTCGCCGATGGCCCCCAGGGCCGGTAAGAACGACAGGTGCACCCGGTTGCGCCTGTTCGGAAACAGGGACGCACCAAGCACGTACAGCAGAAAGCACCGGGCCATCTGCTCCTCCTGGACTCTGCCCACTGGAGGCTCTGCCCAAAAGTCCAGGAGCTGGGCGTATGGGGCATCTCCCTTCTCTGCTCTTAGCCTGCACCGTAAGAGCCGCCTCTAAAGCTCTGGGTCTCTCCATGCCATGGCATCGTAAGGGATAGGGTCACCTCCGGTCCTCAACCCCGTGATCGCCGCAAAGTCTAGAGACGTCACCGTCATCTCGCCGAAAGAGAAGTGGAATGAATTTGTCGAGTCCCACCACCTCTCGGCAAGTGCCCTCACAACCTGGCGATCGTTGCTGGCCCTCGTCAGCACACCCACAAACTCCCCGAAGCCCACCACCCTCACCATCTCCCTCGAGGCCTCCGGGAGCCTCTCCCAAAACTGAGGCACGTCGCCCGCGCCACCGTAGCACGAGATCTGTATCTCCTGTTACAGAAGAAGCATAATTCAATCAACATGGCATGATCGTCAAAGGCATTACGCTAGGAAACATATCACATTGCTTGCAAGCACGAATATTAAAGCATACCTCTGCTCGGCGCAAGGACAAGTGCTGATGTGGGTCCCTCAGGACTAGGGACTCATCGTATACTATCCTCTCCGGCCGGTAGGCATCAAGAAGCGAAGGCACCACCACGTGCCAAAGAGGCACGTAAGACCCCTCGTCAAAGGACCAGTCCTGCCCAAGAACCACCGTCGCCTCGTCCACCACGGTCCTCCGAGGGACCAAAACCTCCTCCTCCTCAGCCTGTGGCCCCTCGGCCTCTCTTGCCCCAGCCTCGGCCCGAAACTCCCTCTCCCAGGACTCAAGCAAGGCCTTCGCCAACCCAGGCACCCCATGTAAGGTCTCCACCAAGTCCTCGAGGGATGCGCCCTCCAAAAAGTTCCCCATCCCGATGGGTCGTGACGACCCCGCACCTACAGCATTACCCACGAACATGGCAGGCACCTCTTGCTCCTCCGCCAACTCCTCCTCGATGACGGGGGCCTTCCCCAAGTCAACCCGAGGCTCTCTCGCAAGAGAAACCTCCATCTCCTCCTCCTTGGCCCGCTCCTCTAAACCGCCAACGGCCCTTGATTGGCCCATGGCCACGTCCTCACCCCCTAGCTCTACTGCACCCGAGCTCTCCACGCCCTGGCCGTAACCGGCTAATACCACTCCATCGCCACCACCGCCAACCAACACGGCAGCCGAGGCCGCGGTCTCCTTGACCATGGCTGCCAAAACTGAAACCCCCGGGGTCTCCCGAACCTCCTCGATCGCTGTGTCACTCTCCAGAGGGATCGCGGGCATGTCTGTGCTGTCCATAATTGCAATGTGTGTGAGAGAGAGTACAGAGAGACGAGAGAGAGAGTACCAAGAAAGAGAGAGAGTAGACCAAGAGAGAAAGAGAGCAGAGAGAGAGAGAGAACAATCGGAGAGAGAGAGAAAGAGAGAGATGATCGAGAGAGAGACGTTGGGAGAGAGAGCAGAGAGAACGAGAGAGAGAGAGAGAGAAAGAGAGAGAGAGAGAGAGGGGGGAAGTTCGAAATGGTGGGGCGTACTGTATACGCCTCACCCGTATATATATCCCCCTCTCGAACCGGTTCATTTGGAATTAAAACTGGACCGGGTTCATAGCCTATAGTGCCACACGACGTTTTGTCTGGACCGCGCGGCATAGTACTTCATCTTAGAATACCGTGCGACTCTCTGTGAGCAACGCGCAATATTCTATGCTATTTCAACAATTCAAATTCTGAACAGATGCATGGCATCCGAGATCGCTCGAGTTTGCTAGAGTTTGTTTGACAGAAAGCATATGGAAGTAGGCAAAAGGGGAAAGGGGGCTTGCACTTCATTACTAAAATCGGGTCCTCCCGGGGATTTTCATTACATTCAAAGAAAGAAAAGAAAAACAGAAAAAAATGAAAAGAAAAGAAACAAAAAAAAAATCCTACTGCCTCCTTCTTCCATTGTCTTTGTTTGCCATCCTAATCAGACGCATCGTTCGCACCATCCAAATGGTCATCGGAACCGTTCAGATTCCCTTCGAAATCCTCCGCGGTTTCCTCGGTCTCGTGCCCCGGCACGAACTCAGGGTCATCCTTGTCATCCAGTTGATCGAAGGCGAAATCCTGGAGGTTTGTCACCGCACAGCGGAGGGTCCGGATGGTTGTGATCAGCCTCACAATTTGCGTAGTGAGGTGTTCAATTTCTTCCCGGTATGAGGCCATCTCAGCCTCGAGAAAAGCAACTTGTGCAGCGAGAGTGTCGTTGTTTGCCATTTCTCGTACACCTGCTGTAGTTTTGATGAAAAGAAAGTGAAGAGACGAAGAGATTTTTTTTATGGTGGTGGATAGAATGAGGCACCACCATGCTTTTAAAGAGGCTCTGATTGACGAAGGGGCACGCCTGTATTAATGGGCACCCTTAAACCAACCGACTGTTCTCGGAAATCGAAGAGTTGCATGGAAAATTGAAATGCCGTGCGACACACTGTTGCACCGCGCAGCATTTTGACTCTGCATGGATAAGATTTTCTCCTCGGAAATTGTTCAAGTCAGCCACCAAAATCCCCTTGGGAATCAAATATTCCAGCCATCCTGCAGAAAAGTCTGTTTAGAATGTTCCTATGGGACTTGTAGAATTTCTCGTCCCCCGAGGACTTGCCGTATTCACATTCGTCTCACTATTTTCGCCCTCCGAGAGCTCGTCTTGTCTCAATTAACCTCCCAAAGGCACGTTTCGCTATTTTTCGCCCTCCGAGGGCTGGGCCTGTCTCGTCTCAAATTAACCTCCTGAAGGCACGTCTCACTATTTTCATTCTCCGAGGGCTCGTCTCGTCTCAAATTAACCTCCTGAAGGCACGTCTCACTTCGTCTCGTCTAAAATTAACCTCCTGAAGGCACGTCTCACTAGTTTCGCCCTCCAAGGGCTCGTCTCGTCTCAATTAACCTCCCGAAGGCACGTCTCACTATTTTCACCCTCCGAGGGCTCGTCTCGTCTCAAATTAACCTCCTGAAGGCAAAGGCACGTCTCACCATTTTCGCCCAGTCATTCGCACTTAGATCACAAGCACTCAACACCACAGGCACTTGATCTGCTCAAGGTTTACTACATTTGTCCCCCAGGACTCATTTCATTGTCATTGTCCCGATCGAACTACTCTGGTCTGATCCCTACAACAGGGTACGTAGGCAGCCCCACGGGCACGACCACCAACGTCATTTGCTTACATCTCGATTTTTCATGCATTTTTCTTCATTTAAAGACCTTGGAGCAACGGATTGGGATGCCTATTCTTTAAGCGTCACTTGTACCAAACAATGGTGTCCGAGTTACGTTAAAGATGGACTACTGTAGACACCCCAATCCGGACCTCGAAAGTGCTTTAAATATCCTGATGATGAAACAAAGAAAACAAATACCTCCGAGAGCTTGGATGTGGGACTCTTCTAGAACAAATCCAAAAAGCCCAAAGCAAACTCAAAAGCCCAGAGCAAACTCAAAAAGCCTAAAGCAAACTCAAAAGCCCAGAACTGGACCCTTAGTACCGCACGGCATAACAGATTTCATTACGCCGTACAAGGTCATGAGGTCAACCGCACGGCATTTTGAATAAAGTTCTAACTGGCTCAGCTAGCTGTTGGCCACGCCCACTTGAGCCACTGTTACAAGCTAACTCAGCCGAAAAGGCACTTCTGGCCCGCCCAGAAAATACCTCTACCATTTGAAATTCAAAATCCTTGGCATTTGCTATAAATACAACCCGCCACTTAAGAGAAAAGGGTCCTCAACTTTCTTTCTCTCTCATCATGCTTTCATACCCACTCCTCACTCCAAAGCCTGGAAAAAGTGCCTCAAAAACATTCTCAAAGTCCCTTTCTTTCTTAAAATCCCCCATTTTCTACTCACCATTGAAGTGAGTTCTCTTGCTCACTTTGAGACCCCCGACCTCCAAACATCCATCTTTCAATCCATATCCACCGTCTCTCCTTAGCCGTCCTCCTTCATACTCATCTGTAGCCGTCCATTTCCATCCAAGCTTGAAGAACAAATGTATAAACTAGTTTCCTAGGGGTAGGCTCCGTCCATACCCCTGAAGGAACCTTTCTATTGTCAGGATCAACCCCCTTTGGGTTGGATCCTGACCAAAAAACTATTTTCATAATCAAAGAAAGCCCCCTGTGCTGAACAAGTTACACTGCACGGCGTTTTAATACGTCGAATGGTGTAACCAGCTCAGACGTGCGGTATTTCGAGTTTATCATTTTCTTGTTCAAACTGTCTAGGTCACTACTGTCCTCAGCCAGGCCTGCCTATCATCTGTACGTCTGACTTCAGACCCTTTTCAAAAACAGACCATATCTACAAGTCATGTTCGGTTTTAGAAAAATGAGGTATTTTGGGTTTTTCTGAAATGACTAAGAATCTCAAAGTTGGTTTCGGTTCATGGCTTATAAAAATGGTACTTTTTCTTTTAAAACCATCTGACGGGACTGCAATGTCTGACAACAGATGAAAACCCCATGCGTGATACCTAAGACGCCGGGCGGCATTTCAAAACTTTTATAAAGGCCTAGAAATCGAGGTGATACCCCGCACAGTGTTATGAAAAACCGTGCGCGGTATCAAGAAAGGCAACGTCAAATAATACTGAGATCCAGACAGTTTTCGTCAAGAACTCATCTCATTTTGCATCATTTTTATCATCACTGTACAGTTAACACCACATGCACGTCAAGATGATCTATTACCCATGTCCCTTCCCGCTCTTGTTTGTTTATTAAAGAGTTTGATTTTCCAAAAGATACTTTAAATTTCCCCCTCTTTAAAAGAGTCTAGTAGAGACTGGTTTTACCGGGCGAATGGGATACATTTTTTTTTAACAAAAACCTTCCCCGTTCGTAACGTGGCTCCCGATCCTAAAATTTCAAGGTTTTTCACTAAGACCAAAGGGCCTTTTTCCTTTCAAAAGCACTCTCGGTTTCTCGGATCACCTATCTCAAAAAAATCTGGGTGGCGACTCTCATTTGGGCCAACGCGCGCTGGTCGGGGAGCCCACAGTATTCTGAAATTTAACTTCAATTATGCCAAAAACCTGATAGAGTTCAAAGCACTTGGCATTCATAAAACTAGTTAACAATTGTTACAATACATAAGCGAACAGAGAATTTCCAATCTTCAATTTCTTGTTACATTTAATCCAGTTTTTTTTTTGCTATTTCTCTCTCCGCGCTTTCTTATTCTTCTTCTGGTTCAACTCTTCGTGCTTCTACGACAGAGCTTTATCCTTGATTGCTGCTGCTTGTGCAAGGAGAAAATAGAATCAATCTGTCATCTATTCATTCATTCTCCTGGTGCGAGGGGTTCCTCCACTTAGCTCTGACCGGGGTTTAGTTTGCCGCTAAGATCTTCTATGGAGCTTTGAGTTTCTGTATGTTTGGAGGGGAATGACCAGGCTCATGCATTATTCCTTTGGCGGTGTACTCAAACTGTGAAATATAACTGGCTATTTTGAATTGCCATTCTTTTAAATGAGTGGTGATTCAGTTTTGGTTAATCGCGTTGGATATTATTGGTTGATACAAAAGTGTGATTGTTCAGTTGTAACCAGTCCAAGGATTGAGACAGTTATATTTGGCAATATAATTTTTGCGTACATTGGTTGCACCCATTGTGCTGACTAGTAGATTACTTAACCTATTAAAAGATCAGAAAGTAGGAAGGTTATCTGTCCAGTTAGACACAATGGTCTCCTTTGAAACAGTGAATCTGCATGTTTGACTGTTTTTACTATGGGTATAGCAGGATATGATTGAAGTCATTTTCCTTTCTCTGTTCATAAAATTTGAGAATTTGCACATAACTTAAGGAAAGAACATGTGTACAAAAATCTCAAAAAGCCGTTTCATTGAAGCGCATACCAGGATTTCAAAAGGCTCCTTAAACCCTAGCCATCAATGGTTCAACATGCCACTATTTATAATTGAGCTCAGCCAAACGTCTTCTTATCTCTCTTATTTTGCCTGATATTACTGAATTATCTTGAGATCATCTGTCCACGGCCTCTCCTCATCCTCCCAAGCATGATTAAACAATGAGTAATAAAGAAGGAAAAAAGTTTATCTTTTAACTGTCGTAACAGTGCTTGGTTTTTCAACAAAGCTCCTTGAGTTTGATACTTCTGACTGCAGGGAAGCAGGTGTAGTAATCAAGAATGTGGACATTTTAAGTGGATAAGTCACGTTAACCTTAACTGAGGAGTTGGTTCAAAGAAAGAAGTTTTCATCTGACACTTGTTCTCATGCTGCTGCAGTTGCATCTAGCACTACTAAAGAGTCACGGATAAAACAAGCTGCACTTTTGTCTGTGAAGAAATGTATTTCATTGATTCCAGAGAAGGTCAGGACATTCAAATTGTGAATTCATACTATTTCCTCTCTCTTCAACTTCTACCCTTCTATTTTGAGATAGTCGCTCTGTATTTGTTGCTTTTGGAATTATAACAATTCTATTTGTAATGATTTATGCGTGAATTTGGTATTAAAGATACATTTAGGAGCTTCACGCTTCACAAGAAATATAATTTAACTTGTTTATTGCAATTTAACTTGGACACTTGGTTATTGTTGATCTTTTTGTATCTTTACTGTTTGAGGGCAAGGGAATTTTTTTCGATACATTTGCTCGGTGACAATGGAAGAGGGTTGCAGAGTAATGAATCCGAATCTAGAGTGTGCTGGACTGCAAACATAAGAAGTTTTAAACCAATGGGAAGGAAGATGAAATTTACTTTAAAAAATATTGCAAAATAGTAGGGACGTAAGCATTTCAGTTTGGTCGGGTTTTAAGACAATTTGCATGAACCAATTATATCGATTTTGTAGTATTAGGAACTGAAACCAACCGGTAATTCTAATCAACCAAATCAATCATCGTGCATTGAAGTAGTTCGGTTTGGTTCAATGCCATCAATTTGGGGCTCAAAGTTGGGTACAACTCCAAGAGCAAAATTTTATACCGTGGGATAGAAGCTCTAAGTCCAATGACAATGCTAGAAGGGGCAAGAAAAACTTAACTGTTGAAAGTGATGGCGATGGGAGAGTTTTATCTAATGTCAAATGTAGTATGGAGAAAAGGTAGAAAGAATGTTTCACATACTGGTTGTTAGAGCTATTCTCACATCAATAATTTTTACCTCTCAAACTAACATATACCTTGGGCATCGTCTCTGGTCTTTACCAATTGGGTTTGAGTTGGATGCTTTACCGTGGTAGTAGAGGTAGGATTTTTAGAGGCTTTCAGACAAGACTATCTTGGTTGATTTCCCCGTTGTTTGGCGTTTAGTCCACGTTGTTTCTTTTTTATTCCTATTTTATGGAACCTTTGTTAACCTCTTAGCGTGCAAGTTAGGGGTCACATGTGTTGGGGAGTATTAGAGCTTGTCTCATATTGATTAATTATTACCTCCCAAATTAGTATATGATTGTGGGCGGACTCTTCACTCATCGGCAATTACTTTTGAGTTGGATGCTCTAACACAAGTCATCAAGTGCATGAGGGAGAGAGTAAAATCTAATTATGTAATATATTTGACAAAGATAACATAAAGAAATCCAGTTCTATGTTATTTGATGGATAAATACTTTGTACATAAACCGAACTGAAAACTAATTTGTTTATTAAGTATTTAAAAGCCGAACACTCCAACCTCTAAATCGAAAACTAACTAAAATTGACCTGTTCATTTGGCAGTCCATTCAATTTACATCCCTCAAATTTTTAAAAGTTGAAGAAAATTTAGGAATAGAGTACATAGAGTTGACTAGAACTAGTTTTCTATGAAGAAGAGTGGTTGAAGAAGTTGAGGGTTAGTAAGATGATAGGAAACGTAAGGTAATTGGAGGAAGGTCAATGGAAGAATTTTGAATCAAACCTATTTGCAATTATGTTTCTACTACGAAGTATATTGTATTTGGAACTGTTATATTTTTGGTAACTCAAACTTATAGCTAAAAACTTCAGCCTAAAAGTGGTCATTATTGCATAGCTTTTATATGTGTTTGCTCCATTCCTCACAGTTTAAGCTTTTCAAACAATTGGTGATGAACTATGTGTTAGAGCCTGGATTTTCAAAAGATCGTTATTTGTATTTGCTACCTGTTCGCATTCTTCTTCTTCTTTGTATTATGTTGGCTTTATGTATGGCTGTTTGCATCTCCATGTCCTAGACAAGGTTTTTTTTTTTGGATAGGCATGTTCTAGACAAGGCTGCATGCAATGTATGGCATTGGATAGCTTCATGTAGATTACCCCACAACTTAAAGCTTTTTGGGGACATCTAGTGATCTGGCATCCGGATGCACACAATTGCCTCTCTCATGTTGTGGGGACCCACCCGTGAGAGTAAGGGCTGTATGAATACAACATAAATAATCTCAATTTGAAATCTCCAAAGTTCGGGCTGTTGTGAGAGACAATTAACAATCTTTTGTTTTTTTTTTTTTTGGGTTTCATAGATATACTTCAATTTACCCAAGCTAGATGTGAAGTTGAACTAAACGTATCTTTGACACTTACGTATCTTTGGCATAATGTCAGGTCCGGTCAGGTAAACTATACTTCCACAGTGTTATCTGAACAATTTGGACCAAGGTGCTTATATTATCCCTAAGAAAACTTGCAAAAGGGATTTTAGAAGTTGGAGTTGGATTTTATCTCAGGGAATTTCGTGCTTCTTATGGTTATGCAAATTGTGTCATGAGCAAAGTTGAATCTGTCTTGTTTTTGATGAATTTTTCTCATTGACACACTAACCATGTTATTTTCTGGTATTTTTACTATAGATGCCTCTATGCGTGTAGCTTATGCTGTAAAAATTTCAGAATTTTTTATGAAGTGTGGAACAAGATAAAAATATGCAACAAACTGCTATCAGATTTGTGTATGTGCTGACAGCACCAACACGTATTGAAGAAATGAACATATCTCCTAGCTCCAGTATCAGTTTTACACACCGTTTCTTGATTCTGAAACTAGACTTACATACCTTTCTGAATATGTAAGGTTTGTGCCTTAGTTCCTTCTAGGAAAAATCAATTTTTGTTCCGAAGTTAATGGTTTGGTAATTCTGGAATTCTGGGCAGCTTTTGGAGCTGTGTCTCTCATCAATTTTATCATTGTTGAATATGCTTAATGACTATGGGATTTCATGGGTCTTAAACGTTGATCAGTTGGTGATGTTTTGGTGTTGGAATCATTGAAAATTATTGAGTAGGTGATTTTTAATGAGCTTTCAAACGCAAACTGTTTTGCTGAAAACTGTGATTTCTGCTTTAATTGTGTAACTTTTGTTGATTGTATCTTGAATATCATTCGGACTCTGATTAGGGAAAATTTTATATCAAGATTGATGTTCTAAGAGTGTACTTTCTAATGGTTGTAGTCTCGTGAAAAAACCTTAGATCGCCTAGGTTTATAAATATTTGCTATTTTTTATCTTTTTAATTAATCAATCCACCAATTGATAAATAAGCTAATCAAACGAACGAGGAGCAATAAAAAGATGAATGCAAAGATATACGTGAAAAACCCTAAACGAGAAACAACCATGGGAAGGAATCAAAACACTATACTTATTATAAGGTTACAAACAAACCTATACTTACAACCTAGAATCGCTCTCGGTTGACCAAGGTTGATTGTCGAATCGCTCGTTCACCGCACCCAGTGCTTGACTGCCACTATCTTGAATCCACAAGCCTTCCACTATCCTTCGGAAATCCACCGAAGGCCAACTCAAGTAAGTTGAATCAAAGATTGGAAAGAAACTCCATGAAGTTAACCTTATTGCTTGATGATCAATTTATCATATCTGTACTTCAAGAAACAAAACCGAAGACCCCTTGATGTATTCTTAGGTTTGGACGTGCTTGGGGGTGGCTCTCATCTGTTCGGTAACCCCGAAGTCCCAAGTGAGCCGCATATATATAAATGGAAGAAATCTGTCAAGTTGCTCGAGCACTTGTTAATGCTTTGCTAGAGTTGCTCGAGCACTATTTCTGAGAATCAATTTCATATTTCCACACCGCTGATTCTGTGATCCCGTTTCCTTATGCATCAGCTATAATCACGAATTTCCTTGATATCTTCCATCCTTTTACCTTAACAAACTCTCCCTATCAATTACATAATACAATTGATATCCTTTCCTAAAACAGATGCTCTAGAAAGGAAGAAAAAATAAGTTACAATGCAATTAACAGGATATAAGTCAAAAAGGGATTTTGTCATGGGATTTGCCAAAACATGGACCTTACATCTCGGAATCTAACTCTGAATCTATAGAATACTATAGACAGAATTCGATCAATGATTCTGCTAGATAGTGTGTTTTGTGAGATTTTCAGCTTTGAGGTACAAATTGGTGAATTTACTTGTGTTCGGCATTTGTTATGTAGTTGAGTTGATGCGGGATATTGTTAATGCACTTGTTAAGCCTTACAAGTATTTCTATACTAAAATGTTCGGCTTTTGGATAGGTGACGAATCAGTGAATCAAGGAGCACCGAAACCATAGTTGTACTTTCTTTTGGACTACGAGGTGAGTGTTTGATTCATAGATATTGTTATATATTGAATTGAACTTAAATGTTGGCTTAGTGCCCAGTGAATGGCTTTATGTCTTAAGTTATTGGCTGTGTGCCAGGTGAATGGCTTTATGCCTAAAGGCTTTTATGCTTTAAGTTATTGGCTATGTGCCCGGTGATTGGCTTAATGTCAAAAGGCTTATGCCTTAAATTATCGGTTGTGTACCCAGTGTTGCTTTTAATTTTGTTGATAACTGTTTAGCAAGTTGAGATTATCTTTTAGTTGTACCTTAAATATGGAATTGCATCCATGTCCCATAAACACTCCCGGATTCCGTTTCGGAATCCAATTTTGTAGGCGTTGTAGATGTTGGTAATTTATTTTATTCAACGGGCATCTGTGATCTTAACATGGGGAGATTAATAAGTATTTAATAACATGGAGCTCAAAATATAATTGAGATAAGGACGGGAGTACAATTACAATTATGTAGTGGGGTGAATTGTAATTTGTGTGATAAGAAATAGAATCTTTGTGGGATTAAGATTTCTTATTTACATAAAGAGTCCAGATTTATTTCTCCTTAGGTCCCTGCCCTAGCCCCATAAATATACCGCTTCGTTCTCTAGGTCAACGACATGTTTTTGAAAGATCAGAAAAGTGGGATGTGAGAGAGAACAAACAATCACGTAGGGTTTCCACAAACGGGTACGTGATTCGAGGTATAAGGAAATATGGCAGAAGATTGTAAGGTACAATAGAGCAGTATTCGTGGCATATAGCAAGATGTGCTGTAACAAGTTCAACCAGCATTTCATGATGCGGGAGTTGTGGTAAAACCCTAATTCCGCCTTGTAGGGTTTTTTTGCAATTTTTGTTGTCTAATCTGTACGCATCATTACTGGGTTCTGGGAATCGTTTCCCAACAGTGGTATCAGAGCAGACTATAATCACGCATATGGATTAAACAGGCCATGTTATCCGTAGGTTATAGAGGGTAGAATGTAAAATTGTGTTAACCCTTGTTTTGCAGCGTTCTTACCAGCTATTATGGTCACATCATTTTTTGTTGATTTTGTGTGACTGGATCCCACGATAATTTTTTTCGTGGTTATTGTTATTTATTGGATACCACGATTATTTTTCGTGGTTGTAATAATTAACGTAGCATGTGTTATTTATTGGGTGCCACGGTTATTTTTCGTGGTTGTAATAATTAACGTAACATGTGAACTCCAATGGAGGCATAGGATTGATATATGTATGTTTCTTCGATTGTAATAGCATACGACGGTTATTCGGAGATCGAAGATGGTAGATACAGAAGATACAAGTTGTTTGGCCCGCAACAGATTTCTTCCAAATTCGTAGGGTCTGATTGCAGGGCTATTTCGACCCAGTAAATGTTAGAATTAGAAAATATGTTCTTTACAGAAGTTGTAGATAATTAAATTTCAAATCTAACCCAATTTGAATCACTTCGATCGGAGGTCGGATGAGGAAGATATGGCCAAAATATTGAAGGCTTTGCAGTTTACGCAGTAATATATCAAATCCGAATTTTCTTGCCTAAGCACAATTAGATTTTGGTTTCCTTGATTAGTCAAAGTATCTAAGCCTTCCAAACAAGTATGGCTGAAGGAGTTCAAGTTATGGAAGGATTCCTTATTGTTTAAGGATTTCAAGTTATGGAAAGATTCCTTCTCGTTTAAGGATTTCAAGTTATGGAAGAATTTCGTTCAAGAATTGCATCTTTGACCGTAATAGCTAGATTCTTTTATCTTATATTTCCTTATTACTTGTGTTTCCATATTGTTTGCATGTGTGATAGATTACCATATTGGGACAACATGGTAAAACTTGGCTTTTGACTTAAATCACGTTTTTTGCAAACTTGAAAATTTGATAACCCTCACAAATTTTTTAAATAACTAAGTGGGAGAGTGAATTTATTTTGGATAAATTCCATGGTCTCCATCCCTAATTTGTAAATGATATAATTAATTTTGTGTGTTGGTTTCAAAACCTTCCTCTATATCGGACAAAATTAATTGTGGCATCATCGGTACAAACTTCCTAAATGGATAGCTCTAAGATAATTATTGTGTGGGTCACTTCTCCATCTGAGGTGGTTCATAACGGAACAATATGTCTAAAAGTTAGGTAATGGTATACACTTAGCTATATATAATAATATCCTCTCTATCTGAGTCAATGCATGTTATTATTTATAGGACCGAAGCAATATCGGCTATTTAATTTTGCTTGGCATAGAATAGTGTCTAGATAGTAAAATTAAAAGATTGTGCCTATCTACACGAATGATGAAGAGTAGACAACCTTCCCATCGAGGCATGCTCTTCACGGTGTGTAGGGTTGCCAATGTTTTACTTTTAACATGTGATTGAAGGAACCAATATTAAAAAGAAATTTATGTTTTTATTGCCCTTCATAATTGTTGTTATGTGATTCTCAAATTCAAAAATGGGTTCTTTCAATCCACTTGCAATTATTCTCAAAGCAAATAAAATTACTGGATCGAATTATATTGAATGGAAAAGGAATTTGGATATTGTGTTAACTGTTGAAGGACACAAATTTATGTTGTCTGAGGTTTGCCCTCATAGACCTGATGAGAATGCCACAGAACAGGAAGCAAAACTTTATAAAAATTGGTGAGTATCACCCATGTTGAAGGGACCCCAATTAGGGATCATTTTTTGAAGATGATAGCTCTTCTTAATGAACTAGAGATCCTTGGAGCTGAAAATCATGGAGAAATTCAGATCGATTTTGTTCTTAACTCATTGCAATCTGAGAGTTTTAAGTAGTTTCACTTGAACTATTCTATGAACAAAATGCATTTAATTTTGGCGAACTTCTTAAGGAACTCCATGCAGTTGAGGATCTTGTGGGTGTGAAGAAACCATCTGTATTAGTGGCAGACAAGGATTCTACTTCTAAGTCGAAGGCAAGAAAAAGCAGAGCAAGTCTTAGAAGAAGGTTTTGGAGCCAGTTAGAGCGCCTCAAGATGGAGTGAAAAAGCTTAAGGGCAAGTGTTTTCACTGCAAACAGCAAGAACACTGGAAGAAAGAATGTCTATTCTATCTCAATAAAGTGAATAATCAAGATAGATCTTTTCTCTAGTCATTGAATCATGTTTAGTGGTGTTATCTACCGGTACCTGGTGTGTAGATACGAGAGCCACTAATCATGTTTGCAATTTGTTGCATGGGTTCCAGGAAACCAGAAGACTCAGTGATGGAGAGATTTATCTGTATATGGATGATGCTACGAGAGTGGCAGCAATTGTAATAGAAAATGTTATTTTAAATTTTAGTAACTATAGGAGTTTAATTTTGAGAGATTGTCTTTATGTTCTCACACTTAGAAGAAACTTGGTTTCAGTTTCTATGTTGATTAAAGATGGATATTTGGTTTATTTTAGCAACTTTGTGGTTATTAAGTTAAATAAACGTTTTATCTATTCTGGTTCATTGGTGGATAATCTCTACTTTATTAATCCTATATTTCCTACAGTGCAACTGAATGAATTGAATAACACTAATAATATTCCATGTAAGAGAAATGAGCCTTTTAAATTGAACTAAACGTATCTTTGGCACTTAGGCCTTGGTCATATTAATCTGAATAGGATTTCTAGACTGGTCAGGGATGGACCTTTAGGTTCATTGGAAGTTGAGAAACTTCTAGTCTGTGAATCCTGTTTAGAAGATAAGATGACCAAGAGGCTTTTTTATCAGCAAAAGGTTATAGAGCCAAAGAGCCATTGAAATTGGTTCATCCTGATTTGTGTGAACCCATGAATGTCCAAGCAAGAGGTGGTTTTGAGTATTTTATCACTTTGATTGATAATTACTCAATATTTGGATACATTTATTTGATGCATCCGTAAGCCCGAATGCTTTGAGAAATTCAAGGAGTATAGGGCGGAAACGGAGAAGCGTCTGGGTAAATGTCTTAAGACACTGCGATATGATCGTGGTGGCGAATACCTCTTGGGAGAGTTTAGGGACTACTTGTTAGCTGAAGGGATTACATCCCAGTTGTCAGCTCTAGGTATTCCACAATGAAATGGTATAACAGAGAGAAGGAATAGGACTCTTATGGATATGGTCAGATCAATGATGAGTTATTCAGATTTAGCAATTTCGTTTTGGGGACATGCACTAGAAACAACAACGTACATTCTTAACTTGGTACCATCTAAGTCAGTATCATTTACACCCACAGAACTATGACTAGGCGCAAACCTAGTCTACAGCATGTTCAGATTTGGGGTAATCCAGCACATGTGCTAAATGGGAACGCAGATAAATTGAAATCAAGGATAGAAGTTTGCTTGTTTGTGGGGTACCCTAAAGGAGCGAAAGGAGGTCTGTTTTATAGTCCTAAGGATAAGAAGGTCATTGTTAGCACTAATGCTTAGTTCTTAGAAGATGACTATGTGATAGACCACAAGCTCAGAAGTAAAATTGTTCTAGAGGAATTGAGAGTAGAAAGACAGGCGTAAACTTCTTTACCACCAATAGTACATGAGGTTATGCTGCAAGAAAGAGTTGTTGACAAATCGGTACCTCATCGTAGTAGGAAGGTTGTTGTCCCACCCAATCGGTATACATTCTTGGGAGAATCTTATGATATGATCCCTGAAGAACAACATGTTGAACCCTGCAACTACAATGAGGAACTATAAGATAAAGATGCAAAATTTTGGCAAAAGGCTATGAAATTTGCATTCCTTAATGGAAATCTAGATTAACGCATCCACATTATGGAACCGGATGGATTCATTGTAAAGGGTCAAGAGCACATGTTCTACAAGCTTAAGGAGTCTATTCATGGACAAGCAAGCATCTAGATCTGGGAACATCCGTTTTGATCAAGCAATCAAGTTTTTTTTTGGTTTTGATCAATATCCGAATGAGTCATGTGTGTACAAGAAGTGCAGCAGAAAAGTGGTGGTGTTCCTAGTATTATATGTAGATGATATTTTGCTAATCAGAAAAGATGTGGGAATGTTATCTTCGGTAAAGGTGTGACTATCTCGCTAGTTTGATATGAAGGACTTGGGAGAAGCCGGTCACATCCTTATGATTAAGCTTATGTGAGATCGTGAGTATAGGATGTTGGGCTTGTCATAAGCTACTTATATTGATGAGATCCTTGCTCATTTTAGCATGCAGATTCCAAGGAAGGGTTCATCACTTTTTAGACATGGAATTAACCTATCCAAGAATCAGTGTCGTAAGACACCTGAGGAGATGAAGAAGATGAAGGCAGTTCCTTATGCCTTGGTAGTAGGAAGCCTCATGTATGCTATGTTGTGTACTAGACCTGATATTTTCTTTGCCGTTGGCATGGTTAGTAGATTTCAGTCTAATCCAGGGCAAGAGCATTGGACTGTAGTGAAACATATTTTCAAGTATCTGAAAAGAACTAGAGATTATATGTTAGTTTACCAGTTAGATAGTCTGATACTTTATGGGTTCACAGACTAAGACTTTGTGTCAGATAAGGATTCCAGAAGTATACCTCGAGATATGTGTTTACCTTAGGATGTGGAGCCATAAGTTGAAGGAGTATCAAGCAATCATACATTGATTGATTCCACCATGGAGGCCGAGTATGTGGTAGCTTCTTAAGCAACCAAAGAGGCCGTTTGGCTTAGAAACTTCTTGATGAATGTAGAAGTGATTCATTTAGTGCAATTAGTTATTACATCTATTGTGACAATAGTGGTGGAATTGCTAACTCTAAGAAGCCATTGACTCATAAGAAGGAAAACACGTCGAGCGTAAGTATCACCTGATTCAAGAGATCGTTCGGCGAGATGATGTAGCTGTGTCCAAGATCGCATCAGTAAACAACCTAACAGATCCTTTTATGAACAACTTACAGGCTAAGACTTTTGATAGTCATGTAGAAGGAATGGCAGTGAGATGCGTGGCAGCATGATTTTAAGTCTTAGAGGGAGTTTGTTAGAAAATTACACTAAAAGTCATACTTTTGTGTAATGGATTAATATTTGACTGCTATTTAATAATCAGTTTTATCCATTTTTTATGAGAATCTTTTATGGATAATGTTTGCATAATATTATTGTATGTTGTGCATGTGTGTCTTTTATTTTACAAAGTAGATGATCCGGTGTGTTGTTACGTCCTCAATTTTTAACATAAATATAAAGGATTTTCGTAATAAAAATCCTCACAATGTCCGTACGATACCCAAAAATGCTCAACATTTTCCTTTTTGTATTTGCATTTCACTGTCCAATAGTTCCCAAAATATTACATCATCGGCTCGACGGCCCCAAATTAACATAAGTGTCAAATGTCGAAAAAGGATTAAGAGTTACAATATTCCAAGTCAAAAGAATTACAATTTTAGTTACAAATGTATCTTTCAAAAGAGGTTTACAAAGATGAATAGGAAACTTCTTCCGTAAGCTTTCAAAAATAATGTTCACACGTCAAGCACTCCAGGCATGCAAGCTACGGTTCCTGATTAGCACCTGAAAATAATATAAGGCTTGAGCTACACAGTTCAGTAGAAAAGTCTACACAAACTCTATATGCAAATGAGCAACACGGATGAACAAATGAAGGAAATCGAATGACAACGGATGTAAACACAACCCATCATGGTCAAAGTGTCCAACTATCACTTATCCTTCTTCCCAACATACTCTTTGATCCGATTCATTTCATTTGTGTCTCAATAACTCATATCATCAATGTGTCTGAGCCGAAGCTCTTGCTGGGCTATTTATGGGACCCCGATATCTCCTGCCAAGCACCCACCTTGTAAGTAAGGCCTTGAATATTTAATACGAGCATTAGCTCCTGTCGGGCTATTTATGGGACCCCGATATCTCCTGCCAAGTACCCACCCATCGATGGGCCCCAAGTGTTCGCACGTCATTCGCATACTGAAATATACCGTTCGTACAAATGTCGTGCAAGAAGTCCATTATTTTTTAATCAGTCCATGATCCGCCCAATTTGAACAACCGTAGGGCATATCACATTGATTATGAAGGCAAGCTAAACTACCAAATTCTTATTTTATATATATATATATATATCCAGGGAAATGACTTAAGACTTTGGAAAAGTGGGACTTCCATGCACCAGGAGAATCTAACATTTTAACTAGTGACCTAGCGGTAGGAATTTGGCACCTACCGGTATAACTTGAAAACAGCAGGGTCAAGGTTTCATCTCACAAGAACTCTACCAGTAGAAGAGCAAATGGTACCGGTAGGGATCCGAGAAAATTTGGTAATCCTACCGGTAGGAAACAAGTCCTACCGGTACAAACTCAAAACAGTGGGTACACATTATCACAACGAGAAAGTTCTACCAGTAGAGAAGAACATCCTACTGGTAGGGATCCGGATTTTTTGGCAATTTCTCACAGCATGACAGATTTTGATCCAATCCGAATAACAACCAAAACAAGTTCGAATAAGGCAAACAAACACTCGAATGACATATAAAGAGAGGTAGAATTCCCTACCTCGAGTATCCAAGCCAAAAACAAAGAGATTGAGCGAACCCTAGCTTTCGGTATCCCAAGCCAAGCAAAAATACTCCCAACCGAGCTCTATCCAAAGCTATACGAGCCCGAATACGCAAGTAAACGATGGAGTTGAGGTTGATTGTTGTGAGTTTTGAGTTTGGAGATAAGTTTTTGGGTGAGAGTGAGACCGAGAGAGGAGAGAGTGAGAGACGAGGGAAAGAGCTGAGAGATGGAAAGTAAAAGAATAAAATGGGAAAAAAAATCTCCGGGAGTCCTGGTATACACCTACACACACACATGCACATAATTACGCTAAGACCCATGGTTCTCATATTTTTGCACATTGGACCACCTTAAGCACATTCTCGTCATTTTCACCATTTTTCCTCAATTATAAACATTAAAATTGATTAAAGAGAATTATGGATCTCTACATTCTACCCTCCTTAAAGAAATTTCTTCCTCGAAATTTTCCATGCCAAAACTAGCTAACACACACATCACACATGCATGGAACAACGTACGACCATCAATATTATGCAACAAGACAATTACCATGATACTTTAACACTCACATTGGTTCATTCCGGAAATAGGTATGGATACTTTTCTCTAATCTCATCTTCTCGTTCCCAAGTCGATTCCTCGCTACCTTGACTTCTCCTTAAGACTCGTACTAATGGTATCATCTTACCCCTCAACACTTGATCGTGCGAATTGAGGATACGCACCGGTTCTTCCCCATAAGACGCATCGGCCTCTAACTCAAGTTCGGACCACTCCAACACATGTGACGGATCCGGTTCATACTTTTTTAACGTTGACACGTGAAACACGTCATGTATACCTGATAACCTAGGTGGCAAAGCCAATTAACATTGACATGTGAAACACATCATGTATACCCGATAACCTCGGTGGCAAAGCCAAACAATATGCAACCTCCCCAATCTTCTCAATAATGTCAAACGGCCCGATATAACGCGGCGATAGCTTTCCCCTTTTTCCGAAACAAGACAAACCTCTACGTGGCAATACTTTGAGGAATACATGATCCCCCTCTTCAAATGACAACGGGCGACGACGATGATCGGCATAATTCTTTTGTCTACTTTGCGCGGTTAACAATCTTTGGTGAATCACCTTGACTTGTTCGGTTGTTTTCTCTTGAGCTTTCTTAAGGCGTTGGCGAATTGCTTTCATGCTCTTGGAGGTCTCCTTGATCATATCCGGCCCCACTAATGTAGCCTCTCCCAGTTCGGTCCAACACGCAGGCGATCGACACGATCTTCCATACAAAGCCTCGTACGGTGCCATTTCGATACTAGATTGATAGCTATTGTTGTACGCGAACTCGACGAATGGCAAATGATCCTCCCAACTACCCCGGAAGTCCATGACGCAAGCTCGAAGCATGTCTTCCAAAATCAGGATTGTTCTCTCGAACTGCCCATCAATTTGAGGATGATACGCGGTACTAAACAAGAGATTTGTGCCCAAAACGGCTTGCAAACTCTGCCAAAAACGCACGGTAAATCTCAGATCTCGATCGGACACGATGGATATGGGAATCTCATGAAGACAAATAATCTCCCGTTTAAACAGACGGCTAAGCGTATCCAGAGAATCGATAACTTGAATAGGCAAGAAATGAGCGGTCCTAGTCAAACGGTCCACAACTACCCAAATAGCGTCATGCCCCCTCGGCGACCTCGGTAAACCCGTAACGAAATCCATGGTCACATTCTCCCACTTCCACTCAGCCATCGGCAAAGGTTGTAACTACCCCGCGGGTCGTTGATGTTCCGCTTTCACTTGTTGGCATGTAAGGCACTTGGACACGAAAATCACAACGTCCTTCTTCATTCCAGACCACCAAAATTGCCTACGCAAGTCATGATACATTTTCATTCCTCCCGGATGAACGACTAACGAAGAATGGTGAAACTCTCACAAAATTTCTTCCCGACACGAAACATGTATGAACAACTTCCCTTGATAGCGCAAACTTTGATCGATGTGGATCATCCACCCTTCTTGAGTGTTTCCACTAAGGAAACTAGTACGAAGTTCCTCTGCTTCTTCATCATGTTGTTGAGCCTCAATTACTCGAGTTGACAAAGTCGATTGCACCGTCAGGTTACACAACGTGACCCCTTCCCGAACATCCTCAAAGTACATGGCATAGGAGCCCAAATCATGCATTGCTTTCCACTTGTGAATTGCTAGGCTCGCAATCTGTGTCGGTTTCCTACTCAATGCATCCACCACAACGTTCGCTTTCCCCGGGTGATATTGCAATTCAAAGTCGTAATCCTCCAAGTGCTCCATCCAACGGTGTTGACGTAGGTTAAGTTCTTTCTGGGAGAATAAGTATTTCAAACTTTTATGATCGGAAAAGACTTCAAATTTTTCTCCGTACAAATAATGGCACCAACTTTTCAAAGCAAATATGATAGCCGCAAGTTCTAAGTCGTATGTTGGGTAATTCTGTTTGTGAGTTTTCAACTGTCGTGATCCATACGCTACTACTCACCCCGCTTGCATTAACACGCATCCCAACCCATCCTTAGACGCATCACAGTACATGGAGTAGCCAACTCCACATTCGGGCACAATCAAAACCGGCGCGGTAGTCAATCGCTTCTTTAACTCCTGAAAAGCCATCTCACACGAGTCACTCCAAACAAAACGGGTTCCCTTACGTGTCAATCTAGTCATCGGTGCTGCTAAACAAGAGAAGTCTAGAACGAAACGGCGGTAGTATCCGGCCAACCCCAAAAAGCTTCAAATCTCAAACACATTCTTCAGTCGTTGCCAATTCATAATGGACTCTATCTTTCCGAGATCAACCGACACTCCACCTTTCGAAACCACATGACCCAAAAATCTGACTTTGGATAACCAAAACTCACACTTACTAAGTTTAGCGTACAATTGGTGCTCTCTTAAGAGTTCAAGAGAACAATGGTAAGATGGGCTTGGTGTTCCCCTTCCGTAGGTGAATAGATCAAAATATCATCCATAAAGACAACGACAAAGCGATCAAGATAAGCACAGAAAATACGATTCATCAAGTCCATGAATGTAGCTGGAGGGTTCGTCAATCTGAAAGGCATAACAACAAACTCATAATGGCCATAACGAGTGCAGAAAGCAGTTATAGGGATGTCCTCTCTACGAACCATCAATTGGTGACAACCGACCTCAAATCCATTTTGGAAAAGCAAGTCGCTCCCCGAAGTTGACCAAACAAATCATCGATTCTAGGCACAGGATACTTATTCTTAATAATGACTCGGTTTAGCTTACGATAGTCAATACACAAATGGAGTGAACCATCTTTCTTTTGCGCGGAAAGAGTCGGAGCTCCCCATGGAGACGTACTCGGACGGATGAATCCTAAGTTCTCCAATTCCTGCAACTAGGTCTTTAGCTCTCTCAATTCGGCAGGCGCGAAATGATATGGAGGTACGGAGATAGGAGCGGTACCGGGAAGTAAATCAATAGAGAATTCAATCTCTCGCTCGGGAGGTAAAACAGGTAACTCTTCCAGAAACACATCCGAGAAGTCACAAACCGGAGCCATCCTCATCTAACGTCAAGCTTGCCAACAATGAGTAAACCGACTCTAGCTCATGAGGCCCACATAAATACGGTTTCAACGGTTCCCGACGCTCCCCAAAGAGTTCGAAACAAGGACCCTCGGGAGGACAAATACGAACTCGACGCTTGAAACAATCGATGGTAGCATAAAACGTAGATAGCTAATCCATTCCCAGTATAAGATCGAACCCCAACATTCCCAAGACAATGAAGTCGAACACGAAGCGACGATCACGAATAACCAACTCACAATCTTGACAAATTGTCAAGATACGATTAAGAGGTGTTTTACCCCCTAAGGGTGTCTCAACAAACAAAGGAGGACTAATATTTTTCGTTTCCATTTCCAAGGCACACACAAATGATACAGCAATGAAAGAATGCGATGCTCCAGAATCAAAGAGTACTTTAGCAACGGAGTTAAACAAAAGAAATGTACCCCTCACAACAGAAGTTTCCGGAGCCTGAGAAGTGGTAGGTGGAATAGCAGTGGTGATGTTGTAAACTTGCCCCTGGGTACCGGTAGGGATCCGAGAAAATTTGGTAATCCTACCGGTAGGAAACAAGTCTTACCGGTACAAACTCAAAACAGTAGGTACACATTATCACAACGAGAAAGTTCTACCGGTAGAGAAGAACGTCCTACCGGTAGAGATCCAAATTTTTTGGCAATTTCTCACAGCATGACAGATTTTGATCCAATCCAAATAACAACCAAAACAAGTTCAAATAAGGCAAAGAAACACTCGAATAACATATAAAGAGAGGTAGAATTCCCTACCTCAAGTATCCAAGCCAAAAACAAAGAGATTGAGCAAACCCTAGCTTCTGGAATCCCAAGCCAAGCAAAAATACGCCCAACTGAGCTCTATCCAATGCGATACGAGCCCGAATACGCAAGTAAACGATGGAGTTAAGGTTGATTGTTGTGGGTTTTGGGTTTAGAGATAAGTTTTGGGTGAAAGTGAGACCGAGAGAGGAGAGAGTGAGAGACAAGGGAGAGAGCCGAGAGATGGAAAGTAAAAGAAAGAAATGGGAAAAAAAATCTCCTGGAGTCCTGGTATACACCTACACACACATGCACATAATTACGCTAAGACCCATGGTTCTCATATTCTTGCACATTGGACCACCTTAATCACATTCTCGTCATTTTCACCCTGTTTCCTCAATTGCAAACATTAAAATTAATTAAAGAGAATTACGGATCTCTACATGTGTAAAGTTCGGCTTACACATAGAAGATCAGATCATCAGTTCTTGTGAAATATAAGATACGGTTCACAATCTTAGATGAAACTGGACACGCCATCTGTAGGACTGTAGTACAATGTTTAGTAGGTCTGTCTTGACTACAGGGAATGGTCTAGTTCCAACTCATTGTGCTAGTACACTATGTGTGTATTGAACAGGACTGTATTGAGGTAATTGTCTTTGTACTAACATTATAAGACAATTGGAACCTCATGGTTATTATGAATACTTATGCTCTTAATCCAAAGATAATTATTGGAGGTATATGTTTAATGTTGTTGACTTTGATTCATTAAAGGGTGAGATCTTTATACGGTCAATAGTCTCAGTGAGTTGGGTCACAATATTATGTAAATGACAGCTATTAATTATTGATGGAATCCACGTCTCAGTAGGGATTGATGATACCTCCTTGAGTAAGCTTATAAGTTTCGAATATGTCAAACCCTGTAGGTGGATTTTGTATCTGATATATCAAATAAGTTAAGCGGATAGTCTCAAGGTATAAGATGTTGAAAAAGTGGGAGATTGTTAGTAATTTATTTTAATCAACAGATATCTATGATCTTAACGTGGGAAGATTAATAAGTATTTAATAACATGAAGCTCGAAATATTATTGAGATAAGGACGCGAGTGCATACAATTCTGTAGTGGGGTGAATTGCAATTTGTGTGATAAGAAATAAAATTCTGGTGGGATTAAGATTTCTTATTTACACAAGGAACCCAGATTTATTTCTCCTTAGGTCCCTACCTTAGCCCTATAAATATACCGCTTCGTTCTCTAGGTCAACGACATGTTTTTGAAAGATCAGAAAAGTGGGATGTGAGAGAGAACAAACAATCACGTAGGGTATCCACAAACAGGTACGTGATTCGAGGTATAAGGGAATATGGCAGAAGATCGTAAGGTACGGTCGAGCAGTATTCGTGGCATACAGTAAAATGTGATGTAACAAGTTCAACTAGCATTCGTGATGCGGGAGTTGTGGTAAAACCTTAATTCCGCCTTGTAAGATTTTTTGCAATTTTTGTTGTCTAATATGTACACGTCATTACTAGGTCTTGGAGATTCGGTTTCCTAACAATAGATATCCACTGCTGATCATCTTGTGGTTGTACCCTCGCTTAGGGTAGCGTGTCGGGGAGGCAGGATGAATTTTGGCGAGACGCTGTAGATAGGGATCTAGTTGCAGCCTTTGTTGGTATTTAGTTGTTGTATAGTTTAATGCTTTCTTGAAACTTCCGTTGTGTTTATAAAAATGATATGTTTTGTGTTATCAATAAAATGACCGTTGATTAATTTAGTTGCTAAAACTAGAGTTATAGGAATGGATTGGTGGTTGATGTTGCACCCTCACGTCGGTTTGGGCTCATTTGAGTGCTGACCCGGGGTGGGGTGTGACAATACATATGTTTGACATAGATATTTTGACAACGAACTGGATCACATCAGATTATATGATCAAGACATCCAATGTAAATCATAATCAGACCATATGATTAGAGTCCTCATGTGGCTAATTGTACATAAAATTAAACGACCTCTAGAACAATCATGATTGTTAATGGCCTAAAAAAGCCACTAATCCTAATTATTCATGGAACAATTCACTAATTGAAGCCATCCATGAACAACTCTTGGCTCCCAGACAAATTTGATGGAATAGTAAGGATTCTTGTGGTTTGAGACTTCGTAAGAGCTTTTTCTGTTTAGCATCTTTGTTTTACATGGATGGCAACCCTTGATGCCTTGTTAATAACCCTTTACTTGTCAACATTTGTGAATCATGTATTTTTGGTAAGTGAATGAGACATTGAGCATGATTTGTGAGCTCATTCGAGACAAACTTTAGCTGGGTAAGCCTGAGCTAGCTCATAAGTAGGAGAGTTAATACCAGAGGTGAGCAAAAACCCGATTTACCCGCTAAACCCAACCAATCCAATCAGCAAAAAAGGGAAAACTTAAAAGGAACTTGACGTACTCAGGCACGTGCGAGATACTCGTCTTTCCATGTCCATAACTAGAGAAAAATATTTATTCGGACACCATGTCCAACACCTTTTTAGCGTCCAAGGCAAATAATTAACCTTGTAGTGGACACTTCTTAGATACTCACTAACAAATGATTATCAAAAATTACAGAATTTGTCATATTAGAATGATACACAGAGTTGAAAAAATAATAATTGTCACCAATAATCACTCTCAAGTTTACTTAAAATTTGCATTGAGTTTTTTCATAAAAAAATTTCTTCAGGATTCCTAGCCATGCCCTATTTTTTTTCCAGGGATTTCATGAGTTCCATGTCAAATCTAGATTCTTCGTAACTTATTGACTATTGACTTTGGACGTTATCTTAAAGTGATATCACATAACAATATGTTTGGATGTATAATTGAAGGTATCCCCAACGTGTTTATGTCCTACATTTTGGCAATATAACATATTTTTGTGTCCATGTCATATCATATTCGTTTCCTGTGTATGTACCTATGCTTCTTACGGTTCCACAAATACAATCGGCCAGCAACTAGTCTGCTGAAGACAAAAATTCAGTTTTTTGGCCGGACTTCAAGTTTGGAAAGAGAACACTGCTGGAACCGATCCTACCAACATAAATTTAAGTACCCGTCATTTGTCCATGACACATTCTCACTTGATGATTATAGTACACCTTCTCCCTTCAGTAGAAACTATTGTCTCTAAAGCAACGTGTCCTATTTACAACCTTTGAGAGATAAGGGTCATTGTTCTGAAAGTTCCATACGACCAGATGTCACGACCCGCCTTTTATGACAAAAAAACTCCAAAATACACTATTTTTAGTACACATCCAGGCCCTGTTCTCTCAATCTACAATTTACATTACCAAAATAAAGTAAAAGTTTACAAGCCTCAATGACCTTACAAACAAAAATGTACAAGTATCCGATTAAGCTCTAAAAAAATAAGAACTAGAACATATCCATGATTCTTAAGCCATCAGATCCATCTTGAAACCTGAAAAATTTGGGTTGCAACAACATGAGCCACAGCTCGTGCAGGAAATACGCTAAATGAAAAGATATGAACATGCAAAGCTTGATATACAAAATACTCTTTTTATATACAAGTATTGAAAAGTTTTCTTGCTTTCTTCTCCTTCAATATTTACAATAGAGTTATAAAATCCCAATTCAAAGTTAAGCCGACACAGTAAAAATAATGTATGCATTATATTAAGTGTTTCCAATTTTCTTCTCTTCATATGCCCAAACGAATGCTATTAAACCACGAACTCAAATCAAGTCTCAAAAAAGGGAAATTACCCATAAAAGTCAATACGAAAAATAACAAGGCTCATATAGAATAGCCAAACAAATCGAATATCAAATTTGCTCAACACCAAGACATAAAATTATATGAGTTGCTCACCGATGCAATCACCAACCAACCGTGCTAGACGTCTCTAGCACATGCACTTTACGGGCTACTAACCCGAAGGACGAAGCAACCTACCCCGCGCGGGTTTACGGACTTTCACCGACGGCGTCACAATTGACCCGAATTGGTTTACGGACTTTCACCGACGGCGTCATAATTGACCCGAGTAAGTTTACGGACTTTCACCGACGGCGTCGCAATTGACCCGAGTTTCCTGGTGACCCAACTCATTATCATAAAAATAACAATCCCAATATTACCATACTTGGCTCTAAGACCAAATCAACCTAAAATTCCTCAAATACCCATCCAAAGTCATCAAAATAGCCAATATGGAATAAATTCAATATAGTCTACCCAAATTCTACCAAGTATCCAAACTACATATCAAAAAAATACCATTCCACATGTTTACTGAATGCGAAAGAAAAATTATACTCTGAATATAAATATGCCCATATAAATTATTTCCATTTCTTCAAACACAAGGAGTGCATAAAGTAGCTCTTGTTCTAGTATCACTTAAAATTCTAAATTTTCACATTGTAAGAAAACCCACACAGTGAAGGTCAAGAATATCAAAACTATACGTGTAACCTCTATCACAATCCTGAATAACTATACAAATCTTCAAGCCAAAACCCATGCGTACGAAGCATATCCAAACAAATCAATTAGGGCTTACTCTATCATTGGATTAACTCTAACCAAATTTCAAATTAAGTGCACACCAAGGCATATACACACCCATATTTAATCATTTAGCATAAATCCTACCTCAAAGAGAGAAATCCCCAAATTGATGAAATCCCGAAATTTGGCCGATTGAGATTTTGTTCGGATAGATGCGTAGCCCTTTGTCCGTAGATCACGTCTTCTACTTGCCTTTTTGCGAGATTCACGAGCCTTGACCTTCAATTTTGGTGTTGAATCATGAGGGTTTGTTGATTAGAGAAAACAGAGAGAGAAACGCAGGAAAGAGAGAGAAAAATGGGGGTCGGCATCCTCTCTGATCCCAATTTATGATTTAAAGTGTAGTTATTACACTACACCCCCTTGACTATCTTAAGCACTCCCTCAAGTCCTAGAATTTAATATGTAGCTACGCTAACACCCCATGAGCTATAAAAATAAATAGTAACTACTCATAAAAGTTATCTACCGCGGGTCCCCCAACACTCTCATCCTATGGTTCACGAACTCGGGCTAACACGACCAAACATACATCTACATATATAAAATAAAATTCATTGCGCACAAAATTATCTAATTATAATTCCACGTACCAACATCAATAAAAATAAATTTAAAATTAAACACGGGTCTCTACACCAGAAGTGCCAGAATCGTCATAGGTTGCCAGAGATATCTCCATCGCGGGTGAGGAAAGCTTCTTGAATCAAACGCGAAGATATAAGCCCAAGCACGATGATTGTTAAAGCATCAAACTCAAAACCAATTGGAAATGAATTGAGAGACCGCCTGGGCTCATATAATAGTTTTGGAGATTATTAGTATTAAACAATGTGGACAAGCACTTACACTCTCCTACACGCGCGACCCCTGACTTACACATGGAGAGGTTAACAAATTATCCATAACGTAGGGATCACGATGAACAACGAAACAAGGTGCTCTTAAGGCACAAATAACGGGACAATCAATCAAGAATCTTTTTGATACCATGTTAAAGCATCTAACTCAAAACCAATTGGCAATGAGTCTAGGCCACCCAAACTAATACACTAGTTTTGGAGGTTATAATTAACCAATGAGAGCATCCGCATTGTAATAAGCAAATGATTGTGAATAAGCAAACTTAACAATAATGCTCAAAAAATACCCCACATTGTAATAAGCAAAGTTACAAGTCTTTTAGTAAATAACCAAATTTCACTCATTCCATAATCAAACTTAACAACTTTTATCAATAATCAAAACTCAATAACCAAACTCAATAACTAAACTCAAAACTTAATAATTCAAAAACACCACACATTGGAATCGTCTCATCGAGACGAATAATTTGGTGTGGTCAGGTGCGTGATTGGAACTCGTTTGCGATTAGACATATGTGTATTGTTTATTATGGGGGTTTGTTTTGTTCGGAATATAAAAATAACCAATGTGGAGATAGAAATTGTTAAGTTTGATTATGAACTAAATGGATAATCAAATGCTGACGTGGCACATTTTGGTTATTGGTTTTGATTATTCCCATTGCGGATGCTCTGAGGGACTAGCTCCAACAACAATGAATGCTTCTCAATCTCACTTCTCTTTGCATGTATCTGTATTTCTGTTTTTCTTCATTCAGATTCAATAGTGGCTCTTTTCCCTTTTCTGTTCTTCATTCTTCACCCGATTCACCCGATCGAAGACTGATATTGAACCGGCAGTCTCGATCTGACTACCTGATGTAGCTCAGTCAAAATCAGGTGATTAGTTTCCAAAACAAGATGATGGGTTCGGGTGGGATGTAGAAGCCATACCCAAACAGACAAAACCCGTGCACACCCCTAGTTAATAATGTTTGTGCAAATTCAAGAGGTGTTGAGGAATCCAAAATAGGATTTGAATGAAGTAACACCGCAAAACAAGGCCTGAAATGGCATAGAGAAATAAATTAACCGCCACAAAATAAACTTTACACATTTGAAAAAACAACCGTTCCACAAATTTAACACATGTTTAAAAGTTCGGCAGTATGTTCTTACATCATTTTGACTTAGTAAAACTGTTTGGCACTTAAAGAAACGTGCAAGAGGATGTGCTGCACCAGCACATATTAGCAAGCTAACAAGCCAAAGCCTTGAACAGCTCATGAGCCAAGGTTGTCTATTGTTGGATAGCTTGTAACTGTTAAACAGTTTTTGGTAGAACTCAGGCCAAAAGGTGAGCTATTGACGTAAAGGTGCCCTAAACACCCTCATGTACTGCACATTATTTTCATACCAGGCAACGTGAGACTTTGCTTCACTAACAATTCCAAGGTGAGTTTGAGTATACGACCAAACCAAGCTGGAACACCTTGCTGCTCACCTCAGCTCGTGTCCAGCCCTACCCATCAATGTCTTGGCGAATATTATTGAAGAATTAACGCCAGAATTGAGACCCAAAAACTTAGGGTTATTTTCCTCATTACGTAAGATTTATACAAGATTAAGAAAGTAATTACAGTGAGATCCATATCTCCTAATCTAATTACACAAGGACTTAATTATACACTAATTATACATACACCCATAACGTAACTTCCCCCCTCAAGTTGGTGCAAAGATGTCAATCAAGCCCAACTTGAACACAGCGGGGTGGAAACTCTTGCTACCAAGCCCTTTTGTGAATATGTCAGCTAATTGATCCTCCGATTTCACAAAAGGCATACATATCAACCCATCACTCAGCTTTTCCTTGATGAAGTGTCTATCAATCTCTATGTGCTTCGTTCTGTCATGTTGGATAGGATTATGAGCAATGTTGATGGCAGCTTTATTGTCATAGTAGAGTTTCATAGGACCACTACTCGAAATTCCCAAATCACGTAATAAGGTTTGGAGCCACAAGAGCTCACAAACACCATGAGCCATAGCTCTATACTCTGCTTCTGCGCTTGATCTGGCAACCACTGATTGCTTCTTACTTCGGCAAGTAACCAAATTTCCTCCAAGAAAAGTACAGTAGCCCGAAGTAGAGCGTCTATCATCCACAGATCCAGCCCAATCAGCATCAGTGAAAGCCTCTAACCGCAAGTGACCATGATTAGAAAACAGAATTCCTTTCCCGGGAGCAGACTTGAGATACCTCAAGATACGATAAACTGCGTCCAAATGTGGAGTACGAGGATCATGCATAAACTGACTAACAACACCCACTGCATAAGTAACATCCGGTCGAGTGTGAGCTGAGTATATCAGTCGACCCACAAGTCGTTGATACCTCTCCTTGTTAGTGCGCTCTCCCACATCTCCACTAAGATGATGATTTGCCTTAATAGGAGAATTCGCAGGTCTACAACCCAACATACCTGTTTCTTCCAAAAGATCAAGTATATACTTTCGTTGGGAGATAAAAATACCTCTATCAGACCTCGCCACCTCCATTCCTAGAAAGTATCTCAGTGATCCCAAATCCTTAATCTCAAATTCTTGAGCCAGATAAGACTTAAGATTAAGAATCTCGTTAACATCATCGCCTATAATTATTATATCATCCACATAGACAATAAGGACAGCAATCTTACCAACCGCTCTTTTGATGAACATAGTATGATCTGCATGGCTCTGCTTGTATCCAAACCTTAACATAGCCTTTGAAAATCTGCCAAACCTAGCTCTAGGTGACTGCTTCAACCCATAGAGAGCCTTCTTCAACCTACAGACATTTCCTTCAGTCTCAGAGGAAGAAAAACCTAGTGGTATATCCATATACACCTCCTCTTCTAATTCACCATGAAGGAATGCATTCTTCACATCAAACTGTTGTAGAGGCCAATTCAAATTTGCAGCACAAGATAGTGGAGCTCGTATAGAGTTCATCTTTGCTACCGGAGCAAACGTCTCCTCGTAATCTATACCATAAGTTTGAGTAAAACCCTTGGCAACAAGTCTCGCCTTGTACCTCTCAACTGTACCATCAGCATTCTGCTTAACAGTAAAAACCCACTTGCATCCCACTGATTTCTTCCCTTCTGGAAGTGATACTAGCTCCCAAGTGCCATTCTTTTTCAAAGCTGTCATCTCCTCTACCATAGCTCCTTTCCACTTAGGTATCACATGTGCATCCTGCCAATTCTGTGGAATAGATATAGAAGAAAGAGACGAAACAAAGGCATGGTACAAAGGAGATAAACGATCATAAGAAACAAACTGAGAGATAGGATGTAAGGTGCATGACCTAACACCTTTTCGAAGAGCAACAGGAAGATTATCAATAGAAGTGGGTTCAATGGGAGAAGATTCATTACCAGATGAGTCGGAGTCAGCTGAGGAATCCAGAACTGGAGCAGGAGATTGTGATTGACAAGGTGGCATCACACAGGAGAGCTTTTCATTTTTCCGTCTAGTTCTAGTATAGACCTGCAAGTCAGGCCTTTGCCACCATTGTGATAAGTTCTCGATATCACCACCAATGTCATGTGTTGCTCTTTCGGCAGATATTGGTTCCTCCTCAGAGTTTTCCTTCTCCCCCTCACCATGATTAAAAAATAATTCTGTCTGCCTTTGCCACCGTTGTGATAAGTTCTCGATATCACCACCAATGTCATGTGTTGCTCTTTCGGCAGATATTGGTTCCTCCTCAGAGTTTTCCTTCTCCCCCTCACCATGATTAAAAAATAATTCTGTCT
>BPLS01019410.1:32476-62082 GCA_019656275.1 Rhododendron kiyosumense
CCCCCTAACCATGACCATAAACCTCCCTCATCTCTTCCTACCTATACTCCCCCTGAAGAGATGGAGCGGAGGAAGCGTAAAAAGACTTTGTTTCCCAAAAGGTGACATCCATAGAAACAAAAAATTCCCGAGAGTGAGGATCATAATACTTATAGCCCTTCTGGGTAGGAGAGTACCCAATGAAAACACATTTATGGGCTTTAGGACCTAACTTGCCACCAGAAGGGTGAAGAGCATGAACAAAACATACACATCCAAAGACTCGTGGAGGAAGAGTTGTGACGCGAAAACTACTAGGAAGACACTCAATGGGAGTTTTGAAGTTGAGAACACTGGATGGCATACGGTTAATAAGGTAAGTGGCAGTCAAAATCGCTTCGCCCCATAAATATTTGGGAACATTCATAGTAAATAAAAGAGAGCGAGCAACTTCAGCCAAATGACGATTTTTACGTTCAGCAACTCCATTTTGTTGTGGAGTGTCAACGCAAGTCGTTTGAAAAAGAATGCCATTTTCATCTAGAAAGCTCCTAAAAGTCCTATCAATATACTCAGTGCCATTGCCACTACGGAGAATTTTGTATGCGCATCAAATTGGGTGCGCACCATCGCATGAAAAGATTTAAAACAAGAAAAAACTTCACTCTTCGATTTAAGTAAATACACCCAAGTAACACGAGAGTAACAGTCAATAAAATGACAAACCACCGATAACCCTTAAGAGAGGAAATAGGGGAAGGACCCCAAACATCAGAATGAATAATCATAAAAGAAGAAGCACTCCGTTTATTAATAGGTGCATAAAAAGATCGTTTATGTTTTCCAAGCTCACAGGCTTCACAAAAAAACTGACTCTGAGAACAATGATTAATTAAATGAGGAAAAAGTTTTCCTAAAATCCCAAAAGAAGGATGACCAAGTCTACGGTGCCACTGATGTAACATAGAAAGAGCTGGACTCGTATCTGTTTGCTGAGCTAGACCACATGACACGGGTGAATGAGTTGAACGAACTCCAGACTCCAAAAAATAGAGGCCACCCTGTGCTTTACCACTGCCAATCACCTTCCCCGTATCCAGTTCTTGAAAAATACAATGAGTAGGGAAAAAAGTCACGGAACAATTTGCAGAACGAGTGAGACTACTAACAGACAGAAGATTAGTGGCAAAGTTTGGGATATGTAAAACTGAAGAAAGGGAAATAGAAGGAGAATAACGAATGGAACCTTTCCCTGAGATAGCAGAGAATGACCCATCTGCTATTCTAACCTTATCCTTACCAGAACAAGTAGCATAAGAATCAAACACAAAGGAACAACCTGTCATATGATCTGAAGCACCTGAATCTATGATCCAAGGAATAGCAGAAGAGGCAGTAAATGCACTAACTGTAGTACCTGTACCAGTGTGAGCAAAATAGGATGAAATGGAGGCTGCTGTGGAAGTAGGAACTACAGTAGATGGAGAATCAGCCTGAGCCATTAGGCGCCGGAGAACTTGCATCTCCCCTTGAGAAAAACCACCAACATGATTGGATGACGCCTGAACCTCAGTATTGAACCCGAAATCAGGCAAAGTGGACTCAGAAACATGAGCCTGGGCCTGAGAACGCACGGGACCACGACTACGACCACCACGTGCACCCCCTCGCCCACGCGGGGGATGACCATGTAACTTCCAACAGAAATCCCGAGTATGGCCGACGTTGCAGTGATCACATCGAAGAGACTCACAATCAATGGGCCCGCTGCTAGTACCAGATTGTGACTTACCACTCTGTAGAGGAGGAACAAGTCCACTACGAAAAACAGATGGACCCTGTGGAATGGCAACCAAGGTAGAACGCTCGGGAGTAGGAGTGCCTAACATAGCACCCTTCCTACTCTCCTCCTGCTGAACAATGGCATAAGCCTAGCCCAACGACGGAAATGGAATACGACCTAACACCTGAACTCTAATTTGATCATATTCTATACCAAGTCCAGCCAAAAAATCATAAACACGTTCCTTCTCTAACGGTTTTAACCAAGCAGCAATATCAACAGCACAAACAGCCTGAAATCCCTGATAATAATCAAATTCCTGCCATGCTGCATTCAAATCAGCAAAATACACAGCAATAGAATGATGATTTTGTTCCAATGTACGGAGCCTCTTTCTCTACTCAAAACACTGTGCATCATTACCCTGCTGAGAATAAGTTTGGGCTGCAGTAGTCCAAATCTTATGTGGAGTATCAAGAAGCAGAAAAGTATGACGAATATCAGCCCTCAAAGAATTAAACAGCCACGTCATAACTAACGATTTTTGAGATTTAAATTTCTTCAGTTCAACAGGCTCAACAGGTGGAGCAACAGGACCCTCAATAAACTCTAACATCCCTTTGGCCTCAATAGCCAAAGTAAAAGTGCGAGACCAAATCAAATAGTTGGTACCATCCAACTTAATATGGCAAATATCTAGAGAAAAATTATCATAAGTTCCACTAGCAGAAGTCTGTTTTTTCTCCTCAGACATCTTAAAACCAGGACAACAATGCCAAATAAATAAAAAATAGTACTCGAGCTATCGAGCAGCTTTGGAAGTCCACAAAAAAAAAACAATAACTAAGGTCCAATAGCTTTATAACTTCAAAAAAGGACTATTGTATACCTTCGAAACGTCAAAAACTACTGTATACCTCCGAAATCCCTTATACCCAGCCTTCGGAATATCTCAATCTCTTACCCAGCCTTCAGAATACCTTCGAAATTTCATACCCAACCTCGGATCTCCTTCGAATCTGACCCCTTTCACTGCACAAGAAGATCTAGAGTCTGAAACGCGTAGGAATCTCAATGAACAAGGTCAGATGTATTCAGAAGTGGTTGAAAACCAGCTGGCATGCGTCGGCGAAGCTGTACGATGGTCGGCGACGGTCAGAAAACCAACGGCGGTGGTCGGCGACGTGACACAATGGCTGATGAAGGTTCGTATGGTCTGGGTCCGGCTGGATCTATTTGGGTAAACAACGATCAGCAAAGAAAAAAGGATTGTGGCTGGTCGTCGGAAGCTAATCGATTAGAAGGGCCAGCAACAAGATCATCGGAATAGGTTACACAGGTAAATCGTTACCATGCTCTGATACCATGAAGAATTAACGCCAGAATTGAGACCCAAAAACTTAGGGTTATTTTCCTCATTACGTAAGATTTATACAAGATTAAGAAAGTAATTACAGTGAGATCCATATCTCCTAATCTAATTACACAAGGACTTAATTATACACTAATTATACATACACCCATAACGTAACAATTATATTAGAGGAATCTCTCCAACATGTCCCCAACCGGTGCTAGCTTTCAAACTTTGTATGTACTCAGTCCAACATAAAGGAAACAATCTCTTTCTATGAGAGTATCCAAACCTCCAACCCGATGATCTCTTTTTTCCCAAATGTCAGTAAACTTGTATCCTTGTATTCCTACTCCTGGTTAAAGTGAAACCCTAGTTATTTTTATTCATCTCAGCATTATTTTACTGGACAATAATACCTCCAAACAATTTCCAATTGAAACTTAGCCCCAACATTAAAAAGAAGGGCTCATTGCTGAACCATGAAGACAAGAAACAGTGAAGCAAATGCCGTGTCTCCACACTGAAACAGTGAAGCACTAATGAAGGGATTGTCACTGCATCCATTTTTTTAATCTACAGGTTTAAAACAGTCAATTTGACAATTGTGGGCTGGAGTGCCATTGCCCGACCTGAAGTTTTCACTTTAGAATTGCAAAAACTGATCTACCATTGGCAAGAGAAGTAACGAGCACAATTCCTTAAGGGATCGGAAATATTGACTCCGTTATCCATACTCGGAAATATTGACTCCGTTATCCATACTAGTTAAATATTTTGCATATAAACCTGGGATGTCAAAGAAACCAACACATACACACCAAAAAAAAAAAATTGAAGAAAACACATACAAGATATAGGGGCGAACCACTCAGGCTATAAAGCATAGCAGTCATCTCTGGTGCTGAAACTGTACAACTCCATATGACGCCTTTGGATTCGGTAGAATGCAGCCTTCCAGGGTTAGAACTCCCATCTTGAAGCACCATTTTCTTCCCTTTTGAGGAGCGAAGGCGCATCCATGGCTTTAGTCTGCTCAGTATAATGTTGCACTATGTATCCCCAAGCTTAACATCACTCTCACATCTGATAGGCAAATCATGCTGGAAAACAAAGCATCATAAACTAGTAAATAAATAGATGCACAAAAAAAAAATGCCAGTGCCATTCAAAAGAACAACTCCCTACAGATATGTGTATATACAATCTAGATACCCCGGTAGAAAAATAGCCGACGTGGAACAAATAAATCATTGAATTGCTGCTCAGAGCTGGCTATAATTGCCTTCTATGTGTTGCTAACCTCACAGGAGTGCAGAAATCATCTAGAATAACTACATCAGAGACCTAATATAGCTACTTGAATAAAATTTAACAATTCATTAATAGTTGAATTTTATAAATGCAACAAAAACAACTACAATTCTACATCATCATAGAAGTGTCATTATTAGCATTCCACCAGGAATAGTAAATGTTTAGATAAGAACAAAAAATCCCACATGAACAGCGCAAAAGGCTGGGCAATGAAAATCTGCAAAATCCACTTTAGTCCCAGTGGGAGGGGTGCTGTGTGCATTGCCTCCCTGACATTTAAAAATACGCCAATCCTCATTGCTTTGGACTAAAGTGCTACCATTACATTTTCTATCCAAGCAAGTGGAAACTGTGGAACATGCACCGGTCTGGAGAGAGCATGAAAACAAAATTCAGCAAAAGTTATAACAAAGGATGCCCAAATCATCTTCATCTTCCACCTTGAAACCCTAACTACTTGAAAACCATAGCCATATTGTTTCCCCTCAGCACCCAGCCACCCTTTCTTCCCTCCTCCATCCACCCTGTGACCCCACCAACCTATGAACCACCACCACCACCCCCACTCTCACATCACGTCACCACAAGTTTTCCCATCCCCAAACCCTATAACGCCTCCCCTCTCGTTATCTGCACCAACCGTATCAATCAACTACATCTACTTGGTAAATCAGTAGTCTTCGGCCTTTATTGTCTCATCCTTCCATTCTATACATGTCGACACAGTATGTTCAACCCCACCTCATCTGCCCATAAATGGACTAGTTCGAAACTAATTTTGACCTGAACACATGTTGCTCTGGGGGATCTTTTACGCACCTGCAACTGCTTGATTGATTCCATATTGTCTGGATAAGGGCCTTTGGTTCCTCCCTTCCCCTCCAACGTATGGAACTCAGGAATATGCATTCATGTACATATCTATATATAGACGTTAATATAAAGTTAATCTCAGAATTAGGTGTACAAGAATGAGATTAGGTCAAAACGTCAGGGGATCAAGTTTTATTTTGGTTTGAGTAAATAACACATGTATAATGAACATTACTCTATTACCAGGAGAGAGAAAGAGGGGGAGGAAAAAAAAAGGGACATGAGACCTGTTATGAGAGAGCTAATGAGAATTGCCTTAGGGTTTGAGTAACGTCACACACACATATTGATGTCTATAGTAAGAGAATGCAAAATAATAAAAGATAAAACTCCTGGCAGTCCCCTCAAGCAGGGAAGTAGATACCACATAGACCTAACTTGTTACATAGTACCTCTATGAGTGGCTAGCACAATGGTTTTGGTGTATATGTGAGCTATTTGAGAACCTATGGAAATAACTGGGGTAGCAACTGTTAGAATATAGTGAGGGTATTTACCCAAAAAAGAATATAGTGAGGGCTAGTTAGGTAATTGTATCATATCACGCTTCACTATATACTATGTTATGCGAGTCTTAGGGTTAAGTTACAAACCCTAAACACTTCTCTCTCTTTACAGCAACCATAACAATATCCACCGTTTCTCGGACAGGCAAGCAATCTACCTCAATGTGCTTAGTCCTCTCTTGGAAATCAGGATTAGATGCAATGTGATTCGCCGCTTGATTATCACATAACATATTCAAGGGTAATTGCGCACTAATACCTATCTCCTCAAGGAAAAATCACACCAAAACAATTTCACTCTCTATTATGCTTTTGCACTTAAGCTCACCACCACTGTCTACTTCTTGCTCATCCAACTAACAAGATTTCCAGCAAGGAAGACACCATCTACAGCATAATTTTCCTATCAGATGGTCCTCCTGCCAATTTGAATCAATAATGCCTCAACACGCAAATTTCTACTTGCACGATAAAGAAAACCACGCCCTGGATGAACCTCGAGATACTTAACAATTCTAAGAACAGCTTCCCAGATGTGGAAGTCAAGGTGCAAACATAAACTGACTCACTCTAATAATGGAAAATGAAATATTCAGGCATGTAATGATAAGATAGTTCAACTTATAAACCAAGCCACGAACTGGTCAAGAATAGGAAGCAACTTCTTCCAATCAACATAAAGTTTGACAGTTGGAATCCATAGATGTATACATGAGTCTCTTCCCAGTAACTCAATCTCCCCCAAAATAATATAAAACATACTTCCTCTGGGATGAACTAATTCCATCCGCAAACCTCGCCACCTCAACACACAAGAAATATCTCAATTTGCCCCAAGTCCTTGGTATGTATATGGTGTTGTAAGAAGTTCTACAACCCATCAATGGCTTTCTAATCATCGTAGAGAATGATAATGTCGTCCACATAGACAATCAACCACATTTTTCCTCGATCGTATATGAGAGAGAAGATGCAATGATCTGAATGACAATGACGAACATTAAATTACATAAATGAATCACTGAACTTACCAAACCAAACTGTAGGAGACTCCTTAAGATATAAAGAGCTTTGCAAAGGTGACAAGTCATAGTACTCTCCCTCTAAGTAACAAACACAGATGGTTGCTCCATGTACAGATTTACATGCAGGAATGCATTATTGGCATCCAACTGAAACAAGGGCCAACAAAGATTGGCAGCAAGAGAAATGAGAAGCCAAACGGAGCCAATCTCGTTAACATGAGAGAAAAGTCTCCGCATAATCAACACTCTAAGTCTGTGTGTAGCCTTTTATAACAAGGCGAGTTTTGTAGCACCCAAGAGAGACATTAGGATGCTATTTACTCATTTAACACTCACCGACACTGAACAATGATTTTCTCAAAAGGAAGAGGAACCAACTCCCAAGTACCATTCTCATGAACAGCAAATATCTCATCCTACATAGTTGTTCGCCACTCAGTAATAGACAAACCCTCCTGAATACTAGTAGGAACAAAGACAGATGAAACAAATGTAACAAAACCACAAAGTGATAGGGACAAGTGATCATACGAGATTGTGAAGCGAAGTCCCACATTGCTTGGGTACCAAGGTAATATGAAGAATACAAGCATGAGGGCACCCTCACTTCAATAGCTAGCTTTTGGGGTTGAGTTCTACCCAAGACCATGTAACATAGTATCAGAGCTGGGTATGCCAAGGATGGGTAGGGTGCATGTCCCTGGCCTGCATGCGACAAGCGCTTCTGAGTGAGCACGCTGAGCATGAGAGAGGGTGTGAAGCAAAGTCCCAAATCGCTTGGGTACCAAGGTAATATGAAGAATATAAGCATGAAGACACCCTCACTTCAATAGCTAGCTGTTGGGGTTGTGTTCTACCCAAGACCGTGTAACAGACACATATAAGCGATAGGATGAGAAGTACAAGAAAGAATACCTTTACAAAGAGAAATGAGGACGAAGTACTATATCTCGCAATGGTGGAGACGACAGGGTGATTGACAGAGATGGACTCGGCAAAATCTTGGACTAGCGAGCATGCATCTACAACGGCCATACAATAGGCAGCGGTGGTGATAGAACTAAAGAAACCATATAATGAGATAGATCCACATGAGAAGAACAGAGGAAAAAGTTAAAAATGCATTAATGTAACATCAGCACAGACAAAATAACGATGAACTAAAGGTGAGTAACATTTATATGCCTTCTAGGTGCGGAAGTAACTAAGAATCACACACTTGATGGTCCAAGGATCAAGTTTATTGAGGGATGGTGATTTCCTCGGTCATTTCCCCTCCTCCAACCTCCCCACCCCAATCTGAGAGGCTATTCGACAATCCGATCAGAGAAAGGTGTGGGTATGATTTTTTTTTCCCCACCCCGTCTTACCCGACCCGCCTCTAGTTATAATAATTAAGATTAAGATTTCTGTATTTTATATCTATGTAGAGTTCATTTGATTAAATATGACAAGAGTAATAGACCTAATAATAAGTCACATTTTGTTCCTTTGTTTTCTTTCTTTTTAATCTTTTTAACTCTCATTACTCATTAATATCTTGTTTTCTTGTCAAAATCATGGCAAAACAACACAAATAGTGCAAATTACAAGGGTGAATGGGACCCGATTATTCTCCGAACACCACCTCCCCAATTTTCCCCCTCCCACTCCGCCTCCTTACCATCCCTAAGTTTATTACGATCGGAATTAAAGGCATGAACATAATATGAGCACCCAAAAACCTGAGGAGGTAGTGGATGAAGAGGTCGAGCATGGAAGAATTTGACCCCCTAGGACCGTGGCATACGACTAGATAACCTGCAATAAGAACACCATCATTCCACAAGGATCCGGGTACTTGGATTTGAAATAGGAGGGCACATATGTCCTCTAACAAGTGTCTCAACTTGTGTTTGGCAACTTCATTTCGTTTGGGCATTCGAGCAAAAGAGAATTGACAAATAATACATTGGTTATCAAAGAATGTGGACAATCTATGACAAAAAATATTCATGAGCGTTACAGAGCCAAATACTAAAAATAGAAACACCAAACCGAGTTTCTATTTTCACAGTTAAAATTGGAGTACTACTCAGAACATTCTTTTATAAGATAAGCATAAGTTACTCGAGAGTAATCATCCACAAAGACAACAAAATACTAAAAACTCATATACTTAATGGTAAAACCTTGACACTATTGCATGACGGAACCATCCATTTCTAAAGGGATGACTGGCCAAGACGACAATGGTACCGGTAGCGTGACATAGAAGATTGAAGTGCAACCATAGTTGCAAAAGGCACACCTTGGCGCAAGGTGCATCAAGGCTCACTCTTGGTGCCTGGAGGGGGTCTAAGTGAGGTGACTTGACAAGGCGAGGCCTAGGCGACAAAAGCACGTGCCTTTGGAAAAGGCATAAGGCGTGCACTTAGTTAGCCTCTTTCAATTCGCACCAAATTTATTCTTAAGGGCAAAAATGTAACTAAGGTGATAACCTAAGGGCTAAACGATCCTCTCACATTAGTACACCATGCTGATCTCTCATCTCTTAAACAAACGACTAGAACCAAATGATCTCTCTCAACCTCTATTTCAAATAATGGATGATTGTCTTTTAGTGAATTTGACGTTTTAGTTCATCTCTATGCAAGAGCTTAAGCTGCTAGGAAATTGACCCAACAATATATATCAAGCTATTTAACACCCTCCCTCACGTGCAACCTCATCTTGTACGTTGAGATGAAAATTTTCATTGATAATGCAAAACAAAATACGAAGGGGAGAAGCAGAATGCAACCAAAGAATAAATGCAAACGGAGAGCCTTGAACTTTAGGCCTCTCCCAACCAAAGCACTTATACCATGTTAAGTTACAAGTAATCCCAAAAGCTTAAACTGTTAGGAAATAAGCCCAATAATGTATATCAAGTTATTTAACAGTGGGATATTTGGGACAAGAACGATAGACTTAGAGGAAAGTTTAAAAAATAAACCAAAAAGTATACATGGTTTAGGGGTATTTTTTAAGTCGGTGGGTCAAGTGACCCCCTGCTACACACTACCTCCACCCCTAGCGATAGGTAGAGAGTAGAGGTTGATCACTGCTTTCATACCATGTTACCAGGGGGGTAATGAGAAGTGCTTGAGTAGCCTCTAAACACGCGTATTATTGAGATATATAGCAGGAGAGTACAAAATACTAAAAGACAAAAGACCCTCACTCACTATTACTAAAACACATACTCCCTCCATCCCAAAATGTTTGTCCAGGCCGCAAAACAGAGTAAAAAATAATATAATTTTTACAAGAAAAATTCAAAAAAAAATTAACTTACTAGATATCAATGAGTTCTTTTAATTTGTGAAAAAAAGTTGAAATTTTTCTTTAAAAACTTGCATTATTTGGAAGTTATCGTTTTGCGGACCGGAAAAACAATTTGGGACGGAGGGAGTAACTCCTAACAAGACCTTATCACAATAATCCACCAAAACTCAACTATCAACAGATATCTCCCGTTCAATGGAACATACTACCCACACCCTTCACATCTCTAAGAAAAGTATTTCTTGAACAATTGAACTTATTGCAAGTTGTCTCAAGAAGCAGGTTTCTCTTTCTCCTCTTTGAGGCCATATTGTCAGACATATAATTCTCATTTGAAAAGTTGTATAAAAAATGATGTCAAGTGCCAATTTGCTACTTTAGAGTGCTGATGAAGCAATTTTATCCCTTAGGTGTCCACCAAAGATCAATGGATAAAAGAATAATATGTAAGCAAGCCCAATAGATTACAATTTGACAACAAATTACGCCCACCAACCTGTGAAGGAATGTAAGCTGAAGAAACAACACCAAGTTTTAGTATCTCCAAGACAGAAATGCTAGCTTCTCTTAAAAGCTGCAATATGATACAGAAATCACCGTGAAAAAAGTACTAAACAAAAATATAAATTATGATACCCAAAAGCTCTAAAAAGCATTGGCAGCTATATACTTACATGAATCTCATTGAAATCCATTTGAATATCAAGGCGTGTACTCTCCCCTACTTCTTCCATAGATTGTGCTTTGATGATTTCAACGTGAATACCCATGATGTTATTTTCAACAACAAGATCATGTCTCCTATGCACAAACTTCACATCCCGCTTGGTTAAATTGAAGTATAGCTATGAAACCCAAAAAAAAAAATCAAAAGATTGTTAACTGTCTCTCACAACGGCCCGAACTTTCGAGATTTCAAATTGAGATTATTTATGGTGTATCCATACAGCCCTTACTCTCACGGGTGGGTCCCCACAACATGAGAGAGGGAATTGTGTCCATCTGGATGCCAAATCATTGGAAGCCCCCAAAAAGCTTTAAGTTGTGAGGTGATTGTGCTAGAAGTCTACATCAAGCTATCCAATGCCATACCTCGCATGCAACCTTGTCTAGGACATGCCTATCCCAAAAAAAAAAAAAAAACCCCTTTGTCTAGGACATGCAGATGCAAACAGCCATACATAAAGTCAACACAATGCAGAGACGAAGAAGAATGCAAATAGGTAACAAATACAAATAACAGGACTTGAACTCAAGAACGCTTAAAAAATCCAAGCTCTGACACCATGGTTCATCACCAATTGTTTGAAAAGCTTAAGCTGTGAGGAATGGAGCAAACAAATATAAAAGCTATGCAATAATGACCACTTTTAGGCTGAAGTTTTTAGCTATAAGTTTGAGTTACCAAAAATATAATAGTTCCAAATTCAATATACTTCGTAGAAGAAACATAACTCCTTCAACATAATTCTAAATAGGTTTGATTCAAAATTCTTCCATTGACCTTCCTCCAATTACCTTACATTTTCTATCATCTTACTAACCCTCAACTTCTTCAACCACTCTTCTTCATAGAAAACTAGTTCAAGTCAACTCCATATACTCTATTCCTAAATTTTCTTCAACTTCTAAAAATTTGTTAGGGATGTTAATTGAATGGACCACCAAATGAACCAGTCAATTTTAGTTAGTTTTCTAATTAGAGGTTGGTTGGTTTGGCTTTCGGCTTTTAACTACTTAATAAACAAATCAGTTTTCAGTTCGGTTTATGTACAAAGTATTTATCCATCAAATAAAATAGAACTGGATTTCTTTATGTTATCTTTGTCAAATATATTACATAATTAGATTTTACTCTCTCCCTCATGCACTTGATGACTTGTGTTAAAGCATCCAACTCAAAAGTAATTGCCGATGAGTGAAGAGACCGCCCACAATCATATACTAATTTGGGAGGTAATAATTAATCAATATGAGATAAGCTTTAATACTCCCCAACGCATGTGACCCCTAACTCGCACGCTAAGCGGTTAACAAAGGTTCCATAAAATAGGAATAAAAAAAAACAATGTGGACTAAATGCCAAACAACAGGGAAATCAACCAAGATAGTCTTGTCTGAAAGCCTCCAAAAATCCTACCTCTACTACCACAGTAAAGCATGCAACTCAAACCCAATTGGTAAAGACCGGAGACGATGCCCAAGGTATATGCTAGTTTGGGAGGTAAAAATTATTGATATGAGAATAGCTCTAACAACCTGTATGTGAAACATTCTTTCTACCTTTTCTCCATACTACATTTGACATTAGATAAAACTCTCCCATCGCCATCACTTTCAACAGTTAAGTTTTTCTTGCCCCTTCTAGCATTGTCATTGGACTTAGAGCTTCCATCCCAGGGCATAAAATTTTTCTCTTGGAGTTGTACCCAACTTTGAGCCCTAAATTGATGGCATTGAACCAAACCTAACTGCTTCAATGCACGATGATTGGTTTGGCTGATTAGAATTACCGGTCGGTTTCAGTTCCTAAAACTACAAAATCGATATAATTGGTTCATGCATATTGTCTTAAAAACCGACAAACTGAAACGCTTACGTCCCTACTATTTTGCAATACTTTTTTAACTAAACTTCATCTCCCTTCCCATTGGTTTAAAACTTCTTATGTTTGCAGTCCAGCACACTCTAGATTCAGATTCATTACTCTTCAACCCTCTTCCATTGTCACTGAGCAAAAGTATTGACAAAAATTCCCTTGCCCTCAAACAGTAAAGATACAAAAAGATCAGCAATAACCAAGTGTCCAAGTTAAATTGCAATTAACAAGTCAAATTATATTTCTTGTGAAGCATGAAGTTCCTTAATGTATCTTTAATACCAAATTTACGCATATATCATAACAAATAGAATCATTATAATTCCTAAAGCAACAAATACAGAGTGACTATGTCAAAATAGAAGGGTAGAAGTTGAAGAGAGAGGAAATAGTATGAATTCACAATTTGAATGTCCTGACCTTCTCTGGAATCATTGAAATACATTTCTTCATCTTCACAGATAAAAGTGCAGCTTGTTTTATCCGTGACTCTTTAGAAGTGCTAGATGCAACTTCAGCAGCATGAGAACAGGCATCAGATGAAAACTTCTTTCTATGAACCAACTCCTCAGTTAAGTTTAATGTGACTTCTCCACTTAAAATGTCCACATTCTTCATTACTACACCTGCTTCCCTGCAGCCAGAAGTATCAAACTCAAGGAGCTCTGTTGAAAAACCAAGCACTGTTACGACAGTTAAAAGATAAACTTTTTCCTTCTTCATTACACATTGTTTAATCATGCTTGGGAGGATGAGGAGAGGCCATGGACAGATGATCTCAAGATAATTCAGTAATATCAGGCAAAATAAGAGAGATAAGAAGACATTTGGCTGAGCTCAATTATAAATAGTGGCATGTTGAAGCATTGGTGGCTAAGTTTAAGGAGCCTTTTGAAATCCTGGTATACGCTTCAATGAAACGGCCCTTTGAGATTTTTCTACACATGTTCTTTCCTTAAGTTATGCGCAAATTCTCAAATTGTATGAACAGAGAAAGGAAAATGACTTCAATCACATCCTGCTATACCCATAGTAAAAGCAGTCAAACATGCAGATTCACTGTTTCAAAGGAGACCATTATGTCTAAGTGGACAGATAACCTTCCTACTTTCTGATCTTTTCATAGGTAAAGTAATCTACTAGTTAGCACAACGGGTGCAACCAATGTACACAAAAAGTACAACACCAAATATAACTGTCTCAATCCTTGGACGGGTTACAACTGAACAACCATACTTTTGTATCAACCAATAATATCCAATGCAATTAACCAAAACTGAAACACCACTCATCTAAAAGAATGACAATTCAAAATAGCCAGTTAAATTTCACAGTTTGAGTACACTGCCAAAGGAATAATGCATGAGCCTGTTCATTTCCCTCCAAACATACAGAAACTCAAAGCTCAATAGAAGATCTTAGCGACAAACGAAACCCCGATCAGAACTAAGTGTAGGAACCCCTCACACTAGGAGAATGAATGAATAGATGACAGATTGATTCTATTTTCTCCTTGCACAAGCAGCAGCAGTCAAGGACAAAGCTCTGTCGTAGAAGCAGGAAGAGTTGAACCAGAAGAAGAATAAGAAAGCACGGAGAGAGAAATAGCAAAAAAAAAAAAACTGGATTAAACATAACAAGAAATTGAAGATTGGAAATTTTCAGTTCGCTTGCGTATTGTAACAATTATTAACTAGTTTTATGAATGCCAAGTGCTTTGAACTCTATCAGGTTTTTGGCATAATTGAAGTTAAATTTCAGAATACCTGATTTTTTCCCCTCAGTCTACTTCTCTCTAATCTATTCTTTTTATTCTATTTTCTATCAGCACCAAAGAAAACTTTGTAATTGAGAACGTGCTGGGGGATACAACCATGCATTGTGGAAATTCACTTGTTTAGGTTTTCCAGCACATGCAGAAATGAAAAGCCCAATGCCATACAGTTATAAATCAACTAGGTAACAATTTATTCAGGAACAAATGCCCAAAGAACATGCCTATTATAATATATCTGGGTTGGAAACTATTCAGAAAAGTAACAGAGAGAAGAATGATGAGGACTCATGACTCATGTTCACACAAAGAAAAAGTTTGAAAGAAACAACAAAACCTACCCATCATGATGAAATTCAGAAGAAAGAATTAATTCTGTGCAGTAGAAAGGAGCAGGGTTCATTTCCAACAAGGCAAAGAATGTGGGGCTAGCTGAAGTGTTTCCACCACGGTTAAAGTTGGATGCTTGATCATAATTGACCCATGGCCCACCCAAGTGATCGAGGATGTGCAAAAGGTGTAGCTTAACAAACAGAGCTGGCTTGGATCCACCATCTTTAGATATACCGGCTCTGAGTTCTTTAAAAGCAATAGTTGCTGCAACATTTAAGCTAATATTAGAAAGGAAACAAATCATCTCAGCATGAAAATGTGCATGCTAATAAGAGACGATCTAGAAGGAATTTCGTATAGAAAATAAAATAGACAGCATCGTAGACTTGGAAATTTTCTAAGAAATCCAAAATTATCCACCTAAGTAAATTAGACATTATAATTGCCTGTAAATTCTACTGATTCCATATTTCCAGGATACATAGGCCATTCTGTAACTTTGGAAGCAAAACAGCCATGAAGAACCTTCTTGGCCTTCTTCCATGCAACAGACTGAACTGAAGAAGTACTGGAGGCAGGAATCAACAAAGACGAATACAATAGGAACATTTATGAAGAAAAAGACTTCATTAAACAGCACTTACCTTCACAACCAATTCGCTTATAGAAGCTGACAAATATCTTGCCACATTAGCCACAACCCTCCACTTTCCTCTGCTTGAAGTGTGAGACTTTCGAGATCTGATTTTCTGTGTGCTTCTACCTGAAGGTCTCAGTACAACTTGTAAATGGCATATTAACACCTGCAGTTTTGGGTCCCTAGAAATAAAACCAACCCCAAGTTTAACCAAGGATTGGCGTAAGCTGAGCCTGATTTCACCAACAGATACAGATTCAACAACACCCTGTGAATCGTCAAACTCATAACAACATGAAAAAATTGATCCAATATTAAATATTATGTTCCAACTCTTTCCTCAAACGAATCTAGTGATGCTTGATAAAACTCAAGCAAAAAGGCCAATAGTGACATGTCCAAAACTCAAACTCATTTACATCCTTTCAAAACCAAAGTTTCTTTCAGGCTTAGTTAAGGAGACCATTTATAATGAAGTTTCAAACATTTTAAGGAAAAAATATAACTTAAATATAGCAGCAACAAGAATATGTGACGCAGCTGGAAAGCTTGCAAAACTATAAGAACCAATGGTACCGAGGATTACGAAGCAAGCAAAAGATATGTGCGACGGACAACAGTCATTGCAGACCATTTGTATGGCCTTCCAAAGAAATTTATTACAGAGACAATATAACAAAAAATTTACAAGGACTTGCAGCATACAAAGAGCAATGCTGAGGAAAATAATCCACAGAATATAGCTTAATTAAGACTTGAGTTCTGGGTGGCTTTTGGGCCTTCGGCAAGATTGTAGCTTGCAGGAACAAAGTCCTATATGGAACTAAGTGTTACATTAAGTGGGAGCAACCTCTAAAGTTCGTACGCCCATTCAAATGGTTACATTATAGTTGGAGGCTCTTACGTTTGGCACCTCCCTCGGCTTCCACTTTGGCTCTTGTTGGGAATCCGAGTATTGCTGCAGTGCTTTAAAAAAGGCTAAGAAATGGGAGCAACCTCATAAAGTGGTTTTGTTTCTAAGCATCCATACTTAAGGCATCCAATGGTCCATGTATAAGTTTCAATGGCACTCCTATTCTACATCCCAATGAGGGTGTTAAATTAGCAGCTGATTTATATAATTATATTATGCTTGTAGTTGCAAGGGTAAGGGAAATTGTAGATTTCAATATTTTGTTTTGTTTGGAAGAACGACCACATGGGGCAGCCAAGTTTTAGTCTGACTGGGTCCTATCCTACATTCCTCTAAGCAGTTAAGTACTTAATTTACTTTATGCTAATTATTTTCAAGAGTAAGAATCTTGCTAATATCCAAAAATTCATTGGGGATGGGCTACAAAGGTGGTGTGGATGATATAATGGATGAATTATTGGGTTTTCATGCATGATGTACAGTTGGATTATGTGATTTCACTGGTGGAAGATTCCAATTTCCAACTAAAAGTCATAGTCCTAGAACCAGAGAAATTTCCAACAGCCTCTGTAAACATGGGGTTTTTAAGTTTAAAGAGACCACTTGGACAAAACTTCATTGCTTGTCTCTTGGGGTTGTGCAATGAATTCTAACCCAAACAATTGGTAAAAATTTCACTTCTGCCCCTATATGTTCCAAACTAAAACCCAACCACCAGATCTTTCTAACCCCTTTCCTAACCTTGACTCCAATAGGGCAAGCCCAACACATTCTGTGAATATAGAGTAGTATTTTGTGGTTGTTGTCATTTATCTTATTCATTTAGGGTAGTTTAGATTTTATGGTTCGTAAGGTTCACTAGGGTTTCTCTATTTGTTGTCATTTATGTTATTCATTAAGCATAGGTTAGACTTCGTGTTTCCTAGGGTTCACTAGGGTTTTCCTATATACCTTAATGGTTAGACTTGTATTCATCTATCTCTTTATAAGCAATATACAATATATCTTTTCCCTCTCTCTCTCTCTTTTGCATTGTTTCCTTGTTTTAGAGCATAGGTTACACTGTTTGCACCGGCTGCCTCCAGCAGATTCATTACATCTGCATCTACAACTTCTATTCGGCCTCTGCATATTCTCCAGCAGAACTTTGCAACATCACTGCTATATCTGCAACTTTCATACCTTCGCTGACCTCTGGTGACCCTTGCCGGAGCACTCCCAGCTTCTAGCCACCTTTGCAGCAAAAAGAACAAAACTGCAGCTTTGTGCACCCTATCTTGCAGTTTCTGATACTAAACTGCAGCATCCAACTCACTGTAGCATCAAAACGTCAACCTTTGTTTCAGCATAGGACTGTAGTTTCTGTGAAGTGAAGTCCCACATTGCCTACATTGCTTGAGTACCAAAGTAATACTATGAAGTATCTAAAGTATATAAGCGTGAGGGCACCCTCACTTCAATAGCTAGTTTTTGGGGTTGAGTTCTACCCTAGACCGTGTAACATGGTATCAACTAGGTACCAGAGATGGCTAGAGTGTGTCTCTGGCGATTGAGCACGCTGCGCGTGAGGGCACCCTTACTTCAATAGCTAGCTTTTGGGGTTAAGTTCCACCCAAGACCGTGTAACAGCTTCGGCACCCAGACTGCAGTTTCAGCACTTCCAACTTGTTGTCTTTGTTCAAATCTGCATTGTTCTCCCTCAAATTCCTGTTTCAACCTTCTAGTTGACAACCGCCAGAGCCATGGTTACTAAAACGGTTGTTCAAGCCACGGTTAGAGTCATAGTGTAACAAGCTAGGAGCCTAGGACTTAGTGATATTTGTTCCCAAGTTTGATGAGGAGTGTTAGAAGTTATATAATTTAAGTATTAGTGAGTGAGTGTATATCAGTCTTGTAATTTGAACTCACACTGTATATAATAATAACCTAGGTGTTTTTGGCTTAATTAAGACCCTAAACACTTTTCCTTCTTTCTCGACCTACAACATGAATTAAAATTGGAAATTACTGACATTGTTCATGATTATCTTATTAACTGTTGGATTTAACATTGATGAAAATTCACGTCCAGGTTTCCTTTTCCTTTCAGATAATTAACTTAAATAGTTATGTAACCCATATGTTCCCTCTTCTAATACCTTAATCTAACTATCACGGGATAATGTAGACACCTCCCAAACAGGGCATCGCCATATAGATGATCATGTTTGTTTGTTTCCACTTCATAGACCAAGATCGTGGATATTCCCATGGCTAGGAATATCTCCACACGATAGCAGTCATCATCTAAATAGAATCGCCACCTAGTTTATAAAAACTAGGAAAAACATATAGAGATTCTGGGTACGGGAGCCCAAAGTATGATAAGGGGAAGGTATTAGGCCCCCTTCTTCACCCAGTCATGGGACTGGCCCATAATCGTTCAACGTAAGACCAATATCTACTTTATTTAATTCCATACAAATAAACCGGTTATTTAAGCCTTTAAACAATTAATAAGGTGAACCAGGACGAGTAAGTAAACCACATGCATCAAAATAAACAAAACGGAAAACTGTTCCAACAAATGGATTCCACGGCCGGTGAATAGATTTCACGGCCGAGGGATCCCGATGGATTGATGTACCGGCCGCAGGAACGAAGTTCCAGCCGGTGTTCTTCCTCACACCAGAATATGAACAATTAATAGAAAGAACCAATTAAAAGCAAGAGACGGAAATTAAATCAAACCATAGGCCCCTGGGCCACACCACCTTGATCACTCAAAGATTGATTGCTTGAATTGCGATTGATTGTAGATAATAGTGGTTAATTGTGGTGGTCAACTTCACAAAACCCTAGAACAAATTGAGTTCGTTGGGGTTTTTTACACTCGGATGTGGCTACTCACGGGAGATTAGGGCTTTTGTAGAGGATTGATAGGAGATGATTTCTGTAGAGTTTGGGGGCGGATCATGGAATGGAGAGATGTGTATTTCGGAGCTCTAAAGGACCCCTATTTATAGGGTTTCGAAGGACCGATCAAACGGACGAGATTAAGCCAATTGATATGGAAGTTTAGGGCTTCAAGACTTCTATGGTAAGTGTACTTGTAGCCCCGAAGTAATGGTTCGTGGCTGCTAGGGTTTGGGCGAACAGATCGAAAAGCTTTTGAACATTCCAAGATCTAGAAAACAACGATCTACTGGCCACAAAATGGATGTCTCGGCCACTTAATGGATTTTGCGGCCATGAAAAGGATTCTTCAGCAAAAGGCCAAACTTTGCGGGCTCACTTCGGACACTCCCGAACTCGGTTTTGTGTGTTCTTTGAACCGTTGGAAAGCTTGTTAAGTCTACTTTCTAACCCAAGTGGTTTGGATCAAATATATTTAGTACATCAAAATGATGATTTTACCCTTAATGGGTCAGAAAATGGATTGTTTTGGTAAAATTCTCGTATCTCCCTCGTTTCAAATTGGTTTAAGGCTTATTATATATCAATAAAGAGGGTTTTGAAAGTACTCCAAGATGGTGGAATCCAACCACAAAAATAAGGAAGTTTAATTTATGAAAAATGGGCTAAAAGTAGACTTAATTGAAGATTGACAATGCTACCGACGCTAAAACACGTTTCAACACATTTCTATCCATTCTAAGTGTCGTTTGGCACTCCTACCACCTATTCCAATGTGTTCCTTAATCCCTTAAGAATTCCACAAAGTTCCTAAGGCTTTCATAAAGTCAACCACAACAACCACATATCCTATTCATCATCGGAATAGTCCCCAAGGCGGGACTTGAAATAATCGTTGAGCCAAATTGAGATGTCTACAGATGCCCCTCTTTGACTGAACGTGGATAGACTGCGAGGAGTATTCAAGTCAAAGTCAAAGTCAAAGCCGTAAAGCTACTCAAATTTCGCGAAACAACTATCTCGAGTGTTTTTGAAAACATTTTGTATATGGTCGAGCCGGGTGGCAGCCTACGTATTCCACAGGAAAAATTCAGACCAATTGTAGTTCGGGGCAACCAAAAACAAAAGTGCAGAGCTTTAGAGGAGAAATTTGCCATTGGGCCATACCAAGCCTTCGAGCGATGTACCTGAGCTATGCTAGGATTTTGGCGGAGAGTAGTTGGAGGAGCGCTGAGCAGTCGGGGAAATTCTTGCGGAGAGCATCTTCAGTACTTTAGGGTAGATCAATACACAACGGGTGAGACATTTGCTTTTCATGATCATCCTTACTTTGACTGAGGGGAGCTCGGTAAAGTAGCCTATCCGTGCTAATGAGCTTGATGGAATAGATGTAATTGGGTGGAATCCAACTATCTTCTAGAGACAATCGGACGCCAGTTTTGATATGGGGGGGCACAAGGCCAGTAACTGGAGCACGAAGCGTTTGGATGGGAGAACCGAGGCACGGAATCGGTTGCAATCATGAGCGAGAGCCTGAGGAGTCGGAGCTTGCAGCTTGACGTGATGGAACCGAGGCGTAGAGCCGGTATCAATCATAAGGCAAGAGCCTGAGGAGTCGAAGCTTGGAGCTTGAAGTGACAGAACTGAGGCGTAGAACCGGTTGTAACCTGTTTCAAATGCAAACACAGGGTATATTTGATAGCAAAATGCACTTAACTAGTGAATCCTATGAGTGTAGCACCAAGTTTCATTCAAGGGAATGTTCAAGCAAAATAAGTCTAATGACTTACAAACATCATGATAATGCGTCAAGAGATACAACGCCATGAGGCATACAAGACGAGAGACGTAATTTTGACATCTGTGCATTCTATTTGGTATTTAGAATGTAACACTCATTATGCTTCGAATCGTTGGACATGTGATTAGCTTATGTCAAGTGACATGCAACAAAGCCATTAACCACTACAAACCACATTATTCAAGACAATGGTGTAAGAGGTATGTGCATATTATTTTGTTAATAGAATGCTTAGAGTAAAATAGGTCATACCACAATAAAGGATGCCAAGTGGCAAAATATGTCAAGAGACATAGTACACCACAATATCACATCATTTAGGGGCCAAGAGGCGCAACATGTCGAGAGACACAACATATCAAGAGATGTAAGGCCATGAGGCATGTAGGTCACGAGACTCAGGCGTCAAGGGACACAACACCGAAAGGTGTATAGGTCAAGAGACCTAATACATCGAGAGATAAAATGCCAAGAGGCATAGTGGTCGAGAGACCCAATACATCAAGAGATGCAAATGCCAAGAGCAATAGTGGTTGAGAGACCTAATGTATCAAGAGATAGCGCCTTTTTTGTTCTCTTCATAACCAAGAGGCATCACACCAACAGATAATCAAACACATTCATAATGTAAGCAACATGAAGTAGTGAAGACAAAAATTAAGTATTAGATCAAGAGACCAATGCAAGACCAATAAATCATAACAATTACAAAGACATGAAAGTGAATCAAATGCGCGGGCCAAAGAGGCCCAGGGAAATGTCTAGATAAGACTAAACAGTGAGGTGCTCATGTAGAAATCAACTGTACGAGCCAGGAGGCCAATGCAACTGCCTAAACTACACATCAAGCAACCATGTGATTGTGGTGATATGCAAACAAGTGTTTTAGGATATCTCATCTTTCGCGTACTCAAGCTGGTGCTTCTCCTACACCACAAGATGACAACAAACTCTATACTAGCCAAATGGCTATAACAAAGAAGACGATGAGATCCAAGAGACTTGAAAGATTGCAACACTCCAGCAACCCTGCTAACACACTGTATGGCTAAGGGACCTTCTAGCTACACTCCTCATGAAATGGGAAACCCGTGTTACCTCCGTGAAAATTTGCAAATAAGTAATTGTGCTTGTATTGCTGTGTCAAAAATGCTTAGGATAAAATCAATTTTGAAAGTTTCTCCTTAAGGATTTCAAAACCACATCATTTTACCTACATGATTCACATTCAAACCACTCAGTCGTCAAGAGACGCAAAACTGTTCCATGAACCCATGACTCTAGCGAGTTTACTGCTTTAGGGTGAATTGACTACTTTGAGTTGGATTGATAAGTGACCATTGTGCGCCTCATGGGAGATAGTGTGCTTCTAAAACGGGGGATTCAGTTGTGCCCCTTTGCTTCATACCACTTTTCCTTGTCCATATCTTCCACATTGGTTATGCTCCCTAGTATCTAGGACCTTGTTGCTAAGTCGCGTTCTTCAATCCAAGAGGACTTTATTATAGACCATATTCTAGGTTAGGGTGTTGGCTTAAGAAAGGAAGAGATGTAACAGCTCAAACTTACTTTCTACTCAAGCTTGGGTTCCAAAAGCTAGCAGCCATCTAATCACTCTATTTTGTATGAGAGGGAGATGTGTTTCAAAATGCCCCCTGTTTTTGGATTGGAAGGCATAATGTTTTTCTTTTCTTCTTTCAAAACCCCCTTGCGTGTGGGATGCTTACTTTCCATTTTATAGTCATCTCTCATTACATTTTTATCTACTCCAGTGTGGGGGATGGCTGTCTAGCAGGCTTTGTTTGAAAGAAACTATTCAGAGGCTCAATGTGGCTGGCAAGGGATAAGTATTTGGATAGAGAAATGATGGCCTTTCTTCATTTTGAATTATGCGACAGAGCAACTAGAATCCTAACCAAGAGATTAAGAGGCTTTGATGTTTTACCAAGTGGTTTTTCAAAATCGAGGACAAGTCTTTTTTTTTTTGATCCGCAAGGACAAATCTTGAGACTCAAAGTGGGTGCATGGAGACATGGCTAAATTTCATCATTTCTTTTTATGCTCTAACTTTTGCCCAAACAGCCCTTGAGGGTTTTCAATCTCGTAAGCTTTTTTTTTTTTCTTCAATCTTCAACGACATGTTTCTCCTATGAGCGGCTCCATGAGAGCACATAAATGTTTTCAACTCCCCCTCAACTCAACATGAATGACATGGGTCATGACTCATTCTTTGCATTTGACAACTTGAGTGATTTATGATGTGTTTCAAGTGATATCATGAGATTACTTTGAAACCCTTGAGGATTGTTTTCAACACTTAATTTATCATGAGTATTCCATGACAGAAAATTAGCACAAGAGAAAACATTTTCAAAAATGTGACCGACCCTAAGGTGCCTACGTATCACTAAAGAGAATCAGGTCATTCGTAGTTCATGTCTAAGGAGATTCATGTTCTAGGAAAGATTCACATTTCATGTTGAGTGCAAAGAGTTGGTCCAAAACCACAACGAACAAAATGACTTTAATTTCAAGAGAAAATAAACTCAAGATTCAAATTCCTAAAGGAGAACAAACTCTAGACTTAAACCCTAAAAAGAAGCAAATACGGGCCAAAAGAAAGGCCTAAACAAAACGGACTCAAAACACATGGCAGAATTTGGCCGCCGCTTCTCAATCATCCAGTTTGGTTGGATCAACTATCCCTTGATCGATGAGATCTCGGACTGCATTCTCGAGAGCCCCACATTGTTCAATGGAATAACCAGTCCCTTGGTGATACTTGTAATACTCCCCACCTTTCTGTGCAAGATTACTAGGAAATTTTGGTTGCAATGGTTTCAGATCGCCTGTTGCTTCTAAGATGTGGAACACATTTTCTAACTTCATTCCAAGAGGAACAAATTCCCTCTTACGCTTGTGATGAGATCTCACCATATTAATACCACTATCAGTGTTGGTATTTGTGCTTGTCTCTACCTTGTGGCTGACTTCTCCATTGTCGAGTAATCCTTGATTATGGCCGTCTTCAACTTGCAATCCAGTAGCATAGAGGCACTTAAAAGTAGAAATTGGGAATACATGTGGCTCAGGAACTGTGGCTGTAAAATTCTTACCACCATTCTGACTTGATCTTCTTCTGAGGGAAGAATTGTCATCTGTGCGGCTTTCTTTCTCCACCTAGTAAGAAAATTGGCAAAGCTCTCATTTGGCTTTTGTTTGAGCATCTCCAAATCTCGAGGGTTGCCTCAATCTGGACATTGTAGGCATATTGATTGATGAAAGGATTGGCAATTTCTTGCCACCCCTTGTACTTGGTGAAGTCCAGAGTGAGAAACCAGTTGAGAGCCCTGCCTGTGAGAGTCCTTTGAAAAAGTTGGGCAATTAGTTCATCATTTAGGCCCATAGGTTTTAAGGTGTTGATGATATGGCGGACATGGCTGGTCGGATTGCCGGTGCCATTGAACTTCTCTATATCGGGCATCTTGAACTTCTCTAGCAGTTTGGCATTTGATCTCCTTTTGAGCGAGCCAAGGCAGCTTTGATGTCCTTGACTTGTTGGGCAAGCTCATGGTTTTCCATTATGATCACGGCGCTGTCAACTTCTGAAGGAAAGGGCTTCTGAGAGATTGGCGGCCATAACTATCACAGCTAAGTCCAAAAGCAAATCGAAAAGAAGCAAAAGCTTAATTACGTTTATGTTGAGACATCTCAAATCAAGTGATTGTGCAGTGCCCCAATGCCTATTGTCCCCCTAGAATGCAAGCTGCCCCTAATATGATGACCCATTTACCATGCATGCAACCAAGTGGTTGAACAATGTACAGTGAAGTTATGTGATCAGGTAACAACAATGTAATACAACAGACCATCATGCAACAATTATGTGATCAAGTGATCATATACAATGTGTCATGCAAGATACAAAATTGACAAAACCCCCACTTTTTTTCTTTTTCTCTTTTTTTTTAAAGATGCTGGCGAAAATAAAGAAAGAAAGAAATTTGTAAAACCTAGAGGAAAAATGAAAGACTCTCCTTTTTTTATTTTTTTTAGAAAAGATCCTAGTAAGGATTAAGAAGAAATAGAGAAATATATTTATAAATCCTAGAGGAAAAAGAAGACTTTTTTTTTTTAGAACTCCTAATAGTTGAGGACTGTAGCAATCTCTCACAAGTCAAAATTTATCCCAAAGAGAGATAGAGTTATGCACAGACTTTTCTTTATCTCAACAGTCAAGAGAGATAGACTTCATCACAAACTTTCAATAAAAAGAGCATGAAATTCATCTTCTATAGCAATTAAAACTCTTCAAAGTAATAATCATTGAATCAAACAAGAGTTTGAGATATAATGCAACACGTAGTCCTAACTTGCTTAGGATTTCCTGTCCTCGTTTGGAAAGAGTTCTATGGCTTTCTAAAATATGCAAGGTTTCGGGTAGTCTCAAAGGGTGCTCCGTCAGGAGTTTGCCGCAACCCCTAACATAGCCTGTGACATGCCGGGATATTAGGTGAACTCAACGTGGGTTACCCGCTCGATGCACATGAAAAAGAATTAAATAAATCAAATATTAATTCCATGTTGAACTTTCTAGTTATGGTTCTCAAGTCCCCAGCAGAGTCGCCAAAAACTGTAGACTCCCCCCAAACGGGGCATCGCCATACAGATGATCATGTTTGTTTGTTTCCACTTCATAGACCAAGATCGTAGATATTCCCATGGCTAGGAATATCTCCACACAATAGCAGCCATCATCAAAATAGAGTCGCCACCTAGTTTATAAAAACTAGAAAAAACATATAGAGATTCTGGGTACGGGAGCCAAAAGTATGATAAGGAGAAGGTGTTAGGCACCCCTCTTCACCCTGTCGTGAGACTGGCACATAATCGTTCAACATAAGACCGATATCTGCTTTATTTAATTCCATACAAATGAACCGATTATTTAAGCCTTTAAACAATTTATAAGGTGAACCAGGATGAGTAAGTAAACCACAAGCATCAGAATAAACAAAACGGAAAACTATTGCAGCAAATGGATTCCACGGCCAGTGAATAGATTTCACGGCCAAGGGATCCCGATGGATTGATGTACCGGCTACGGGAACGAAGTCCCAGCCGGTGTTCTTCCTCACACCAGAATACGAACAGTTAATAGAAAGAACTAATTAAAAGCAAGAGACGAAAATTAAATCAAACCATAGGCCCCTAGGCCTCACCACCTTGATCACTCAGAGATTGATTGCTTGGATTGCGATTGATTGTAGATAATAGTAGTTGATTGTGGTGGTCAACTTCACAAAACCCTAGAGCAAAGTGAGTTCTTTGGGGGGATTTTACTCTCGGATGCGGCTACTCACGGGAGGTTAGGGCTTTTGTAGAGGATTGATAAGAGATGATTTCTGTAGAGTTTGGGGGCGGATCATGGAATGGAGAGATGTGTATTTCGGAGCTCTAAAGGGCCCCTATTTATAGGGTTTCGAAGGACCGATCAAACGGACGAGATTAAGCCAATTGATATGGAAGTTTAGGGTTTCAAGACCTCTATGGTAAGTGTATTCGTAGCCCCGAAGTAATGGTTCGCGGCTGCTAGAGTTTGGGCAAACAAATCGAAAAGCTATTGAACATTCCAGAATCTGAAAAACAACAATCTGGTGGCCGCCAAATGGATGTCTCAGCCGCTCAATGGATTTCGCGGCCGTGAAAAGGATTCTTCAGCAAAAGGCCAAACTTCACGGGCTCGCTTCGGACACTCCCGAACTCTGTTTTACGTATTCTTTGGACTATTGGAAAGCTTGTTAAGTCTACATTCTAACCCAAGTGGTTTGGATCAAATAAATTTAGTACATCAAAAGATATGATGATTTTACCCTTAGTGGGTCAGAAAATGGATTGTTTTGGTAAATTCTCAAATCTCCCTCGTTTCAAATTGGTTTAAGGCTTATTATATATCAATAAAGAGGGTTTTGAAAGTACTACAAGATGGTGGAATCCAACCACAAAAATAAGGGTTGTGTTTGGTTGAGAGTTTAGTTTAGTTTTGATAGTGGATAGAGAGAGAAATAGAGTAATGATTGAAGATAGGGGTAATGATTGGAGAGAGATAGAGAGAGATAAGAAAGTGATAATTGGAAAAATAGGGTAATGATTGGAAAAAGAAATAGGGTAATGATTGAAAACAAAACTAAAACCAAAACTAAACGTTGAACCGAACAAAGCCAAGGAAGTTTAATTTATGAAAAATGGGCTGAAAGTAGACTAAATTGAAGATCGACGATGCTACCAAGGCTAAAACACGTGTCAAACACATTTCTATCCATTCTAAGTGTCGTTTGGCACTCCTACCACCTATTCCAAAGTGTTCCTTAATCCCTTAAGAATTCCACAAATTTCCTTAGGCTTTCATGACGTCAACCACAACAACCACATATCCTATTCATCATTGGGATGGTCCCCAAGGTGGGACTTGAAATAATCGTTGAGCCAAATTAGGATGTCTACAGATAAGTGGATGACTCCTGCAAGGGAATGTCAAATTGATAAATCTATTAACCTTATAGTTTAATTTCCAACCACATTGTGTTCCCATCTTCTGATACCTTAATGTAACTACTACAGGATAAATACACAGATGCACTGTCACTTGTTACATATGATAAAAAAAATCTTGAGAAACACTTGTGTCATATAGTGATAACTTAAGGTTAGGGCTGTCCACGGTCGGATTTTTTTCGGGTTCGAGTCGGGTTGGACCCGACCCGACTGTTGTCGGATTGAATAAGTGCCACCCGAACCCAACCGTGCACTTTGTCGGGCTCCGACGAACTGTTGTCGGATTGAGTTGTTCGGGGTCGGGTTGTCGGGTCGGGTTTCTGGACAGCCCTACTTAAGGTGTTAAAACTTTACTTTCTAGGAAAAGTAGCACATAATTTATGCATTCCATCAATATAGAATAAATAAAACCCACTATACAACTAAAGAAAACTCTTCTTTTTTTTTTGAACAGCAAAAAAATTTCATTAATCTTTGATATTGATACAAAGACCAATAGGAACAAGGAGAACGGCATCAAAATCTTAACAAAGCTAAGAAAAATCTTGTGCCCAATCCGAGAACCAATCTCTCAATTGGCAAGAAACCAATCGAAGATACCAAAAGGGCAGCTAAAGAAAACTTTGATGAAACATCATATGATCATGCATCTAATTCTTCTCAGCTTAATAAAATTCCTACAACCCAATCTCTGTCCACTCAAAGAAGTATATAGTGGTTTGGAAAAACAGATGAACAGTCACAGCTGTGTTCAGTTATAAGGAATACACAATGGAAGCACAGATTCCACAATGCTTACTGTTCAACAATAAGTGGAACCCATTAGCTGAAGCAAAAAAATAACCTTTTTGAATTTGACAACAACATCTCTTAAACACATCCATCCTCCAATCCGGAATCCAACAGATGCTCCCATAAGCCGGATTAAGATCCAAGCAAACAACCTCAACGCAAACCTAAAATCATACGTATAATAAGTGATCTGAAATAAATATGGGACCGAATGAATTCAAACCGCTGTGACATTTATCTGTCATCACTTTGATGATCATAAAGATGGCATACATGATCGTAACCATGCATCTAGGATGGTAATGTTAGAAGCACCAACCAATAAGGATGATTACCACCTATGTTTGCATGGATTCAGATATTGGTATGGTGTAGGTGTTGAATTCATCTAATTTTCATCTCAAGGACATGGGACAAACTGAAATATTATATTCTTCAACCTATTTCTCTTATTTTGTATGATAACTGGTGTTTAAAGGTCCTCAGGAAGTTTATGCATAACATAGAAGCACTGTTTTTCGGATTACAAAAACGTGTTAGCTTGGTAAATCTCCCACTAAACATTTCAGGGATCCCATACTTTTAAATGAGTGTCAAACAAAGATATTTACACGTTCAAAAGCATCCATGACCATAGATCACCATTTACGGACCATCTTAGAGACAAACACACCTTTTTCCTTGTCAAAAACAGAACAATGTGGACATCATTTTGAAAGAATTCACCTCAAGAGATGGATGAAGCATATATACATCACATATGCAGCCTTGAATTGCAAGAAGCGTGTCAACATCTACGTCAATAACTTTCCCTTCTCATGTCTTGATAACTATTAACAAACCGCTAACTGCAGAATTTCCTAGTACAAGGGCTGGTGACGGACAAAGTCACTAGAACTCCTGTAATCCATTGAAGTTGCTCAAACAAAAAGCAAAATACTGCAGCACAATCATGTAGAATTGTTGCTTTCTCAAACTAGCAATTCATTATATTTGGATTTCGAGTTCTATGGCCACATTTTCAAAGGTCTTTTCAGTTTTTTAAAGGAAAATGTGCAATGTGAGGCGTTTTATCCCCCATGAGGCAAGGTGTAGGCACTAATGCGTCAAGACTTATTGAGTTTTGTAAATAAGTAAAGGTCATTAAAGATTAAGAAAAAA